>JASDQU010101791.1:128766-186231 GCA_032191745.1 Picea mariana | reverse complement strand
TGGAACTAGTTTTTAGACATTTTCAAGACTCAAGTATAAGCAACATGACTGTTTTTCACTTGTTTAATAATAATTATTAATTTTTATAATGGTATAATTAATTTCATTATAATAAAAAATTGATGAATTATTTTTAATATTAAAAAGATTAAAATAATTATTAATTTTTATAACGTTATAATTAATTTTATTATAATAAAAAATTGATTAATTATTTTTAATATTAAAAAGATTAATTATTTTACTTATTATTTTTACTTGTTTAATTATTAATTCTTATAATTGTTTAATAATAATTATTAATTTTTATAATGATATAATTAATTTAATTATAATAAAAATTTGATGAATTATTTTTAATATTAAAAAGATTAAAAACGTTTTTACTTGTTTAATTATTAATTTTTATAATGGTATAATTAATTTAATTATAATAAAAGATTGAAATAAATGATGAATTATTTTTAATATTAAAAAGATTAAAAACTAATTATAATTATAACTTGGTCTTTATTTTTTAATTAAAAATTAATTATTAATTTATATTATAATAATAATTAATTTGATTATTATACAGAAATTAGAATTGAGTATTTTATTTGATATTAATTTAATGTAATAAAGTATATAGTAAAATATATTTATGTTAAAAAATAGTTTATTGTTACCTGAGTAATTATGAAAAGGTATTAGTTCTAAATGAATTATTATTATTATATATATGTTAACGTCTTTATACTGATTTTGTGTTAAATTGCTTGCTATACATAATTTCAATATAACATAATCATTGATAAACAATATTTATCATCATATTTACTTTTTGTCTTATGATATACATTTTTTTCTCAAAGTTCTAAAACCAACACTAACATTTAAAAAAACACTCTCTATCAACAAATTCAACTTTTCTATACATAACTATTATTCCTTTGTATTTTATTTATATTTTTTATACATTATTTATATAAATAATTTAAATTTTATTTTTATTAATTAAAAATATAAATTAATTACTATTTTTATAAAATTAAATAAAACTTATTTCATTTTCCCATATTCAACTTACGAGAAAATGCACAAATAAAATTTATTTCCTTTATATCTTCATTCATATTTCGTATAGATATTTTATATTTATTAATTCACACTTCGTTTCTACTCGCAAAAGAATAGAGAGCGGTGATTAGGTACTCTTCAGTGATTTCAATGCTCTTAGCTTTGAGCTATATGGAATTATTGTATTTAGACATTTTCAAGAGGCATGAGCTATATGGAATTATTGTCTTTAGACATTCTCAAGAGGCATGTATAAGCAATATCGTTCTTTTCCACTTGTATAATAATAATTATTGTTTTTTATAATGATATAATTAATTTAATTATAATAAAAAATTGAAATAAATTATGAATTATTTTTAATATTAAATAGATTAAAAATTACTTGTAAATTAATTTTTAATTTTTTATTAAAGAATAATTATTAATTTGTATTATTTAATAATTAATTTAATCATTATAAAAAAATTAGAATTAAGTATTTTATTTGATATTAATTTAATGTAATAAAGTATATAGGAAGATATATTAATATTAAAAAAAATTTGTTGTTATGTATAAAAATAGGTAATTATGAAGAAGGTATTAGCTCTAAATGGTTGTTAAGTAATTTTTTGGAATACCAAGAAGAATATGGCAATATCTTTTTTTTAAGTAAGAAGTTTATATTACCTTCATAAAATAGAGTTTCAAATACAAGTCATCTGACCTAATGCTTGGATTGCCAAAAATGGAAACCAACTTCAACACCACTTCCCAAATGTCTGCCCTGAGGGCCAAAAGTAAAATATATAGTTTTTCCAGAGTGGCTATAGAGCAAGCATTGACATGAAATGTTTTTTAAAAACTACACAAACAAAATTTAGAAGATAAAAAAAAAAACATGGCAGGATTGCTAAATTAAATGTTGAACTGCCTGTTGCTACAACCATCATGAGGAGGAACTGTCTAGGCTAGAGCAAAAGCGCACTGGTGTCGACATTCTAGACAGTGTTGGTAGGGATGCTGGTCGAAGAGTGAGTTGAAGAGCTTTGCTAGCTTGCGGTCCATCATCTCCTAACATAAGTGTTGTTCCGTTATGGCACTACGGAGTTAAAAAATTAATTGAAGTTGGTCATCAAAGAATTGATGGGGAGAATTCTCTTTGCATATTCCACCGGAGTTTTCCTATGGAACCTAAGAGATGTTTCCCATATCATTTATTTGAGCCAAAGGAATAGGGACGTATGGTGGAGTACGTCTCGTTGGAGGCGAATCAGGGACCTCCACATTATCCTGGTTATGAATCGATGAAATTTCCTCTTCCACAATTGTGTATCCCCAAACCTCCTCATCTCGTTAGCTTTCCATAGGGGAAGAGGTCCGTTGAAAATAATCAAAGAAACTAGGGGAAGGCGAGATAGATTGGCGGTGACCTACAAAACTGCAGAAAGTTCCCGAACCCCTGCGAGGTTTACCTCGTTGAGAAGACCATAAGGGGAGCCAGAAGAAACTTGATACAGGAAAATAACAGAGGGAAGCATAGTGTCTTCCAACAATTCTTCTATAAGGATGGATTATGGGCGTGATAGACATCCAAGGTGAGGTAAAAGAGGCCATAGCAAGGCTTAGAACCCATAAGAGCATCATTACAACATCATAAATGACATTCACATCCACTATACCAAAGTTTGCAGAGCTAGCCATCAACGATACTTGTGACATTGTGTTGGGCATGAGAGAAAGTTCGTTGAGATGAGAGCTAGAATAAATGAACATCCTCAGGTGAGGAGACAAGTACTTGGAGGCTACACCAGTTGCGAGATGACGCATTGTCATATTGAGCAAGGTGGCACCCCATCCAGGGGATAATATAATTTTATTTACTATAAATAAAATTACAATTTTTTTTCTTTGGAATAGAAAAATAAACCAATATCCTGCAATCTAATTTAAAATCATTAAAAATTGGCGTTGTCTAACTGTTCTACATTTTGACCTTTTTCGTCAGAATCTGACGAAGAAATCTACATGAAATCACAATTTTTTGTTTTTTAAATTGCATTTATGAATGCAAAAATGGATTCAACGTGCTGAACCCCCCCGCCCCCGAGGAATTCAAATTATACAAAATTAACCACTCAAATTTGTAGATCCAACAATTTCTCGACGGATTTTAGGCAAAATTAAACATAAAATATCCTTGGAAAAGGGCCAAAATGTAGAACAATTAGACTACAACTTAAAAAATGGTTTCACTGAACCTAATTAAACCAAACCATAAATAAACCAACCTAGATCCATCTTAACTCTTGATTAGATTTATCAAACCCCGAGAAAATCAAATCTCTCGAAATACGAACCTTTTCTCAAGCTTTACACTCTAAAAGAAGTTTATTATTTACATGTAAATTGAATCAACTAATAGAAATATAAATTTATTTACTTTAAAGCCCACCTCTTCATATACCAAGTTGTTGTAGAGCACCTCATTAACCAAAAATACAATACTCAAAATTATGGAAGTGATTAAAAGTCACCTTTTATTATTCACAAATTTAAAAGAAATGACTCAATTGTAAAAAGATAAAACTTTGGACTAAGATTCATTTGTTTTCAATTAAAATGGCAAAAAGTGCACAATTATTTCTCTTAAATAGAACTCCCTATAAAAACTCACGTATAATATTAAAAAAACACTAATAATTACAAACAACTAATTATCTAATAATAATACAATTTATTTATATTTTTATAAGATTTAAACACGATTATATATATATATATATATATATATATTATAAAAGGGTTGCAACCAAACTTTACAGCAAAAGGTTACAAAGAATCGTCAAAATTTATAAACAAAAAATCTAGTAGTGTTCGTCTACCCTCCAAAAAAAAAATGAGGGATCAATCTTATAGATTTTGTTTTTCCTACTATAATAATAATAATAATAATAATATATTTTTAAGGTCACGACCAAGCCACACCAAATTGGTGTATGAGACCCCCATGTTTGTGGGACAAGGGACCCCTCTCCGCCCAACGATTTGATTGGTAAAGTCTACAGAGGTATACATACCCTACCCCCCTCTGGATTTGAACCTGTGACCTCTTAAGAGGAAACACATGTTCTTAACCATTAGGCCCACTTAGGCTGTATGACCTACTATAACTGCTAGTATATGGTCTTATAAAAGAACCTCTCAAAAACTAAGATTTACAGTACATAAGAAGAGGTTAAGAACTACAACTTTAATTCTAAATTTACCAAGCCTTGTGTGATGAAATTTTGGGTTTGATTCCTTTGAATCTGCGACACTTAAGTTGATTTTGTTGTGACATTTAAACCCTTTGATGTCTAAAAAATTTGAACCCTTTAGAGGACCTGGAGAACCAAGGCTCTGCACGGGAATTAAAATTCCCACATTGGAACGTGATGGCAGAGGAAGGAGGCGGATAATAAGTGAGGTACATAGGATTGGACTGAAGGGAGCTCACATGAGTATAAGGTGGTGGTAAAATGAGCATGGTGGCACTTGTCACTGCAAAAAATATTGAAAGGACATAGGTCATTAAGAAAATAATTAATTGGAGGGGTTCAAAGGTCAAACCATTTTTTTATCAAAATTCTTAATAAGTGCATAATGAAGGGGATTCAGGTATATAGACCATGAATTTTCCAAGGCTTGAGGAGAGGACTCCTTGCCTTAAGAAGGACGCCTCCTTCACTAAGACATTAACTCTTCCATTATTGCCTCTTAATATGTGAAAAAATGCTACTTTGTCAAACTTTTGCAGTTCTTGTTGTAAACGAAGAGAGTTTGCATCATCCTTTTTCCTCATTTTACTTTGACATTCCATGGGGGTTTAATAATTACCTCTGAATCCCCCATGACCGTCAATGATTTGATTTGTTCCACAGTAGACAATCGAAGTCCCATGAACAAAGCGAGAAAATATGCATGGTTGCTTGAAGCTTGCCCCAATCCCTAAGAGAAAGACAATTTCTTTGTTCCATTGGGGTCAATAAGGAACCCTCCCCAAACGCTCCTACTGCCCCTGGATTTCCCCTTGAAGCTCCATCAAAAAATAATATAGGTTGTCCCAGTTTTTGTTGCCATAGTAGAAATTCTTCTTTACTAAGTTTTATTCACCAATTCTCCATTGTTGAATAAGAAAAGGATTGAACCTAGAGGGAGACATGCCTAATTTGAAGAATATTTGAGACCTAGTTTCGCTCTTCTAGATCTAAATTGTCCAAGGCTCATCCTTTGATCCCTAGTGTTGTAACAACTTCTGCTACTAGACTACAAGCCAAATTAGAGACCCTAGAAGGAGGAGGATATTGTTGTTGGAAGATGGCTTTGTTTTGAGCAAGCCAAATTTCCCAACACATGAATTTAGGAATTGCCATCCATGGCATTTTAAAAGTCATCTTCTTATGAAATATTCTAGAATAGCTCTTGTGCCATTTCAAAAACATGTCAGGCCAAGATTTTGGCAACATAGTTCGTCTCAAGAGATCCTTAAGAGTGAATTCTCAAACATGTATTGAAAAAATACATTAAAAGAAAATGTGATAAATTGATTCACAATGTTTGTAACATAGGGCACATTTGGATGGTCCATGTATACCACCTTTTTGAATATTGTCACTATTCAATAGTTTTCCATGAACCATAACCCAACAAAAAAGGTTCACTTTAGGAAGTGAGTCTCCCACCCAAATTTTACCCCACATCTTAACTTTAGGAGGGCTCAGAAGTTCCAATATTAGTGATCGATATCCTTCCTTGAGAGTATCCATTGCATCCCCAACCCGGGTCATTAGGAGTAGAAAGATTAAATGGAGCACAACGAGTTAGATGTAAGTACGAAAATTCTGCTACCTCTTTAAGCTCTTCCGAAAATTGATATTTTTTCCATGCTTTCTAGATGCCTTGTATTGTCCACTGTGATAAATCTGCAAGTTTGATGCAGCCATTATTAACGATCCATTGTTTGATGTGACAGAGCTCCTTAAATGCATCGGGGGCGACATTCCCAAAATACTATATGTCCAAATATTAATTGTTTTTCCATTCCTTGGGATCTAAGTGAGCTTGGATTGTATAATGCACATTGTTATTCTTAATAATTTCCACAAAGTTGACCCTTTTGTTTCAATCAATGGTCTGTCTAGACATCTTTTCTTCATTTTGATGATATTTTTTTTTAATTACTTCTTTCCACCAATCCATTGGTCTTGTAATTAACCTCCATAAAATCTTTGCTCCTAATGCAACATTCATGAAGACAGGGTCCTTTATCTATACTCCTCTATCTTTTGGGGATTTGGTGACTGACCACTTTATCTGATTGAACTTCTAGGTTTATGTCTTATCTCCTTCCCCTAGAAATGTCCTAATTTTTTAGGCCATTCATTCCATTATGAATTTAGGGGCTAGAAGAGTTGAGTATTGGAACAAAGGAAGTGAGGAGACAACATATTTAATAAGAATAATCTTCCCATCAAGATTGAGTTGTCTTCCACCCCATTCTTGAATTCTCTTACTCGTCTTATCCAAAATCTCCTACCAGGATAGTGAAGAAGAATTTTTTCGTTGAGATGGGCATTCCCAAATATTTAAAGTACGACCAATCCTCAACACTCGAGAATCCTACAATTTTGGAGATACGCTGTAACTATTCTTTAGTAACATTCCATTCATAAATATGGCTTTTTAGGTTGTTGACTTTGGCTCTATAGGCATTCAAAAAGCAGTCAAGAACCATTCTAAATCTTCTTGATATAATTGTAGAGATCACTCCAAGGAGAAGAGTGTCATTTGCAAATTGTGAGTGATTAATTTCTCTAACCCCCCTTGTGTAACTGAGACTCTGGATTGTACCATCACTTCTTTCTTGCTATAGTTTCTTGCTCAAGGATCCAACCGTTATAATGTATAATAAAGGGGAAAGGCCTCAATCCTCTTTTAGCTTTGAAGAAAGAAGAAGAATGCTCATTGACAAGGGGAGCAATACAAGGTGTTCCAACACAAGCTTGAACCCAACTAATAAAATCTTGGCTAAATCAAAATTTCCTCATAACTTCAAAAAGGAAGGAGTGTCGAACTCGGTCAAATGCTTTGGCCATATCCATTTTGATGATTACGCCCTTTTCCTTTCGTGTCTTGCTCGAATGAATTGCTTATTGCACCAGAATAATATTGTCTACTATCTGCCTCTTTTGTATAAATCTTCCCTAGTTGTTTGCGATTATCCTATAAATTACTTGCTTCAACCAGTTTGCAATAATTTTTGTTAGTATTTTATAAGCAGAATTACAAAGAGAGATAGGATGAAACCTGGAGAATGAAGAAGGATTCTATTCTTTTGGAATAAGAGCTAGGAGAGTGGAATTAGTGCCTCCACCAAATTTTTTCTTCCTTAAGGTATGATTGAGCATCCTTTTAAGATATGACCTCACAATGTTCTAGAAGACCCTAAAGAAATGAATTGTGAAGTTGTCATGTCCCAAATCTTTATCTTTTTCCAAGCTCCATATTGCATGTATCATTTCCTCTTCTTTAATTTTCTGTAACAAATGAGTATTTTATTCTTCCATGATCAATGTAGGAATGTTCTCCAACATTATTTGGACTGCATTTGAATCTGCTTGATTTTCATTAGAGTATAGAGCCTCAAAAATTTCATCAAGCTGTCTCCTTAATTTCTTCAAAGGTCTCCACTTTTTGACCATTTTCTTGTATCATGCTTTTGACATTATTACGCTACCTCCAGGATTTGGATTTTTTATGAAAGAAAGATGTGTTTCTATCTCCTGACATAAGCCACGAGCTTATGTATTTCATCCTCCATTCTTATTCCTTTTTTCTAAATACCTTATGAAGTTTTTGGTTGGTTTATATTTTTTGCAACAAAAGTCCATTAGTTACTTCCTCTTCTTCCATTTGCTTTTGAATGTTGACAAGTTGATGTTGCAAATCATGTCACTCTTTTATTGGTGAGATGTAATATGTATTTGCCCAAAGTTTTAGAGCATTTTTAATAGAATTTAACTTAGATTCCCATACAAAATAGGCAGAACCACTAATGGGGATCTTCTAAGAATCTTCAATTAACTTGAAAATTTCTTCATTTTGGAGCCACATAAGATTAAATTTAAAAGGGAGTGGACCATAATTCTTGGGAGAATCAAAATGAAGGGATATTGACTTGTGATCAGAAGTTACAGAGGGAATTATTTTGGAGGAGATGAGAAGATCCTACAGAAAAAACCATTATGAACCAACAATCGATCAAATCTAGCTACCATATGACCCACCCATATTCTCTTATTGCTCCATGTATATTTTCCATTGATAGGATTGATATTGATGAGGTCCCAATCATTTATAAGGTCGACCATTTTTCCCCCATTGGATCTCGGACTATGTTGCCTCATTTCTTTTCTTCATTAGATATAGTTGTGTTAAAATATCTGCCTATAATGTAGTTCTCAGTGGCATATTCTTCTTTGATTGCATGCAGAGAAATCCAAAAACCAATCTTCTCTGGGTATCTAACTGGAGAATAAACATTAACAAGATAAAAAAAATATACCCTGATTCCACATACTTGATTTTTTTAAAGATCCAAATTTTTTAGGTAAAGGAGAACAAAATTTCTAATTGCGTGGGATCCCAAAGAGAAAGGAATCCACATGATGCTCCTCTTGATCTAACTACAATATTGTTGCTATTTTTCCATATCTTCTTCCCTACATATGTGGCTTCTTATTCACTTAATTTTGTCTCTCGAATAAGAAGTGTAGAGGGATTTTCCATTTTGATTAAGTTTCTAATTGCTTCTTCCTTGATGTTGCTACCCATTCCACTGCAATTGTGGGCCAAACGACCTATCAGAGGTGGAAAAAAATGATGTAGGGGTTTATTATAGTTCTCTCCACCACCATACAAGACCGAATCATCATAAATACCCTAACCCAACCCACAAATTATGTTTTTCTGAGCATTCCAACAACGAGAGGTTAAAATATTACCGGTGGATTTATTTTTTTTACTTATTTTTTTTAGTCACATCTGAAGCATCAACAAAATCATCAAATCATTGACGCCCGCACTGCTATGGAGTTACAAGGAAGAGTCTTGGGCTTGAAGTCAATGTAGGTTTAGAGAACCGACTTACGAAAAAATACTACTGTTATCAATGTAGTTTTGTGTACGATTTGCATTTTCACTTCCCACCAAACCCCCAAAAAATATCTACTGAAGGTCAAACTGCCCCAAGATTGTCAACCTTTCAAACCATAGTAAAAATGTAGATTCAAAGAAACCAAAATCCATTTATAAAATCTAAGCTTCCTATGACATAACTCTCAATTTATACACAACCAAACTAAACCAATTTATCTCCTCTCCTCTCATATCAATATGTAAACCAATATATCTATTTTTATAGCTTCTCTCCTCATCATATCAATCTAAACCAATATATATTTACTTTTATAGCTCCTCTCCTCATCAAAATCTTCTTTAGAGTGGAGAAATTACAATGAAATCAATTAAATCGCAACAGGAAACAATGGAATTTAATTGTTATGATCCAAAGCCTTAAAAATGGTAGAAAGTCAATGGTTATAGTCCACTTCGAGGGGGAAACCTCCTTTTACAATATATCCAATTGATAATACAATATGAGATGAGATAATATGATCATAAGACTAAGTCTCCTTGTTATATATATAGGAGACAAAGAGTACAATTGTAATGAAAGGGTGCAATGAAGGGTTCTAGCCGTCATATGAATATAATACTAGAAATGCAATCATTCAATATATAGGGCTTAATAAGGGGTTTTATACATAACATGGGGCTTTGTCTAGGACTTAAAATGCCCCTCCCCTTCAAACAAGTGTTGTCCTTGTCAGACAATTGGCTTAGGTTGATGGATAGTTGGTATGTATTGTTGGTTGTCATTGATGTCAACCATTGGAGAGTGATATTGTAGATTGATGTCAACCCTTGGAGAAAGTTTGGTAGCAAATTCTGGTAGCACAAAGGTTTGGGTAATAGACCCAAGGTTGTTTCATGTATAATGGTATGAGTTTTAATATATTTGAAGGTAAGACTATTCTAGATGGATATTACATGTCATTCAATTGCTGATGGTAAGTGGAACGTCACATAACTCCTCACGGTTAGAGAGTTATGGCCATGTGAAGTTGGAGAACCCAAGTTTGTTTGCATGTAATACTATTCTATATGGATAGTATATGTCATGCCATTTCCAGTGGTATGGAGAACCCTCACGAGTCATCTAGAAGCCCCAAAAGGCCAAAATAGTCAAAGTGGTTTAAGATATTTTCAGAAGGTAAATAATAAAGTGAAGTGATGAGTGTACTATAATTCAAAATGAATACAAAAGAGATTATTTAAATAATAAAGTTAATGGATAAATTACTAAGTTGACAAGTTGTTAGAAGTGGGTTAGCCCTAAAATAAGGAAAGTGGTTTAAGATGGTTAGAAGGTAACCCATTGAGGTAAAGTGAAGTGATGAGTGTAGTATAAGTCAAAGTGGACACAAAATAAATTATTTAAATAATAAATTTAATGAATAAATTACTAATTGGACAAGTGGTTAGAAGTTGGTTAACCATAAAATAAGGAAAGTGAGTTAAGATGGTTAAAAGGTAACCCATTGAGGAAGCTACATGAAAGTATAAATAAGAGGAAAGGCTCTCTCATTTCATATCACACTTGAGCATATTGAATATCTATAGGTGACTGAGGTAACCAAAGGATATCTAAGCCAAATTTCAGAGAGAAGGTTATGTAAAGAAGAGTGAAATTCAAGGGAGGATAAATTCTTTTGATGATGCTTTCGAAGGTATGTTAGGTCATCTCACCATTTTCGCAATAATTTTTTTTCTAGAATGATTCAGACCGTGAAATTGATAGGACATTAAGAAAACATATCCAAGTAATTGTGGTACGAATTTTAGTTTGTGGGTCGTTGTATTTTTGGAGTTACACTCTGTGGAAAATAGGGTTTGTGGCTAGTCCTGAAACTAGTCTAAAACATGTGTTTTGGGTAAAAACGTCATAACTTCTTCATAACGGATCCAAATTAAGTAAGACCAAAAGTGTTGGCTAGAGTACATTCTTTAGTATTCTGTGTAAAATT
Source organism: Picea mariana (assembly GCA_032191745.1). Taxonomy (NCBI): domain Eukaryota; kingdom Viridiplantae; phylum Streptophyta; class Pinopsida; order Pinales; family Pinaceae; genus Picea; species Picea mariana. Next base: position 175,000 of record JASDQU010101791.1, on the reverse strand, counting down.
TTCAGATCCATACAACAAATATTCTGCGCTGGGCACACTCTACAAGTTCACTCTCTAGAATAAGCCAGAATTCAACAAGGTATGCCATTTTTACTATAACTCCTTTTATGAGAGGTTCCAAGTAGTGACACCTGGAGGAATTGCATAAAACACACTCAAGAACATTGTGTACTATTTCCATATCTTTATTTGTTACATGTACATAGTTATGATTATTTTAAGTTAGGGTTGTTGACTAATCCAAAACTAGTCATGTGAGACTAAAGAAAAGTTTGATGAAAATGTTAGTTTCTTGTTGTTAAATTTAAGAAAGGTTTGTAGGTATGTGATCATATACACTAGGTCTATTACAGAGTTAAAAATCAGATTTGGACGATGAAATTGATGAGGGCTTTTGCTTGAGGTACATGTTGGGTACATGGTTGAGACAAGTAGTTGATGAGTTGGCACATACACGAGGTGTATAGTTGATGATGTTGGTACATATTGATGAGTCATAGTTGATGAGTAATTGATACATGATTGGTACATGGTTGGAGGCACTTGTTAGTAGTATTGTTGACACATGATTTATGGATGAAGTAGCATGCTTGTATTGGTATATTATTAGAAGCACATATTGATCTTGGTGATGATTATGAGTTGTTGTGTTATGCTTGGTTGATGCACATATTTGAGAGTTGACTTGATGATTGATCTTGGTGAGTAGATTTGATTGGGTTGATAAGATTGATGAGACAGGTTTTTGCGATAGGTTGTTGTGACATGTTATTTGTACAGGTTTGGTGCATGGTTGATGCACTTGTTTATGGTACAGGTTGAGGTACATGCTGGTGCATGGTTGATGCACTTATTTATGGTACAGGTTGATAATAGGTTGAGGTATAAGTTGATGCATGGTTCAGGTTATTTGTACAGGTTGTTTGGTGCAGGTTGATTGGTATAGATTTACAACAGTATATCTCACAATGATAGTGTGACAATGGTTCCATAATTCTACTTATACGTCAGGGTTGTTGGACGGGGCAAGGATAGGTGGTTGTCGCCACCTTCCAGTTGTAGCCAAAGATAATAGGGGGTTGTAGCCTCCCTCTGGTTGTAGCCAAATAATTGGGGAGTTGGAGCTTCCCTTAGGTTGTATCCTGAGAAACTAGGGGGTTGGAGCCTCCTTCCAATTGCAGCTGGAAAACAAAGGAAGTTGGTGATTCCAATGAATGTAATTCTTCAATACATATAAGAAAAAGAATTCTGTGGTTTTCTCCCGCTTTGGGTTTCCACGTAAAAACACTGGTGTACTGTGCATGTGTATGATTGTTCATTTGTTCATTGTTTATTTACTCTGTAAATATTGGATGATGATGCTACATTGATATAAAATTGCATTATATGGTTAAAAAGGATTAGATTGCTCTATTATTGATTCACCCCCCTACTCAGTAATCCAACAATTGGAATCAGAGTCGGTTCCTTCAGGAAACAGTTTAACCATTGGAAGGAGATCATGGATTATTCTGAGAATGGAGTACCAATGTTTAATGGTTAGAATGGTTTTAATTATGAGATGTGGAGTATAAGGACAAAAGTATTTCTACAGGCATAGGGACATTATATTTGGCTATCAGTTGTTACAGGACATGATAGTTCAAAAAGGGCAAAGACTACAACCAAGAAGGAATTGAAGAAGAATAACAAAATAGCAATGGATTTCATATAGGAAGGATTACCCAATCTGGTAAGAGAAAATGTTGGTAAATGTTCATCAGCAAAAGAACTTTGGGATAAGTTACATGACATATATTCTTCACCCATCACAGATTCAGAAAATGTCAAAGAAGAATTATGTTCACCATGTCAAACATATTCAGAAGATGAAAAGTACATAATCACCAGAGGTATGTTGTTTTGCTTTAATTGTGAAAAACGTGGACATATTGAAATAGAATGCCATGAAGGAAATGAGACAAAAAAACAAATTGAAAAAGAAGACAATTATGAGGCATAATTGATTAGTGCTTTAGATGAACTAAGAGAAGAAAACAAGTCACTCAAGAAAGGATTGATGAAACAAAAGGAAAGTGTTCACATTTTTGAAGAATCCCAACAGGTCATAGATAACTTAAGAACTCAACTAGAAGAAGCCAGAAAGATCGAAGAAAATCTTGAATATCAAAAGAAGTGTTTGGAAGCCAACATAGCAGAACAAAAGGAAGAAGCATAAATGAGAGAGAATATATTGACATATCATCTTAAGGAAAGAACTAATGATCTAAACCAGCTTGAGTCAAAATTTGGTCAAGAAGAGAAAGTACTCGAAGAAGAAATAATCACATTAAAAATTCAGCTTGAAGAAGTGAAGAGAACAAAAGAAGTCATGAAGTCTCAGATATTAAAGAAAGAAGAAGAGGTTGAGAAACTTGAAGAAGTAGCTGTCACATTGAAAAGTAAAATCATCAATCTTAAAAAGAACATTGAAGAGACAGAAACATCCACATCAATTACAGAGAATGAAGAGAAGCACTCTAGGTTGATAGAAAAGAAGAATGAAGAAAATAGAAAGAGTTATGCAGAAGCACTCAAAGGAAGAAATCATGGTCAACCAGAATCTAAGAAAACTATTGAAGATGCATCTTCAAGAAGACCATCTATGTTCAAGCCACAAAGAAGCTTCAATCATGATCATGAGTAGTCAAGGCAGAAATTCAAAAGGACTACACCACAAAGAAGATCATTCACTCCCAGGTATGCAAATTTCTTTTATGGTCATTGTTTTTATTGTACTAATTTTGGACATAAGGCTTCAGATTGCAGGGATTATAAAAGAAATGTTCAAGCAAGAAGTGTCTATGTGGCCGCATGTAACATTGAGTGTTACAAATGTCATAACTATGGACACATAGCCAGTGATTGGATAAGCATGATCGATACTTCCATGAAAGAGAACACTGATATCAAATATAAGAAAGTATGGATAAGAAAACAAGAAGAACAGGTGAACAAATACCAGGTACTAGAGATCGCAAGATTGGCAATAAAACGAGATGAAGAAAATTCTACAGAGAAAAAGAAAGATGTCAGATAAAGAAAGGTTTGGAAAATAACTAAAAGAAAGGAAGGACATGTAAATAATGAATAGGTTCAAGAGATTGTACTTTCAGGAATTGTAGTGAAAGATGAATCCACAGACAGAAAGAAAGAAGTCAAAGTTCAAAGAGATAATGAATATACCAATGAAGATGATGATGAATACACATCAGAGCAGGAATTGTTCTGAGCCATCCGACTTAGAGACTCCCAAGTAATATGAATATTAGACAGGGGGAGTCTATGCGATAACTGTGACAGACCAAAGAACCATCCTTTGAGAAGCTTGCAGAGTTTGAGAAGACAAATTCAGAGCAGTCAGTTAGCAGAAGTATAGTTTGATAGATTAATCAAGACTTCATGATAGTATAGTGATAAATGGGTCAACATTATGGACAACTGCGCAAGTAGAGTCTTAGACAGTATGGACAGAGATGGATTCGTAAGAACACTTAGCAGGTTTGGATACTTATATGACAGTGGACGAGAGAATGGATTCATATATTGGTTCAGAGAGTGGTTCATAGACAAAGGAACATTATCATAATGGATGATGATTACACAGGAAATGGCTCGAACAATTCTAATGGATTCCAAATTGACAGATATTTTTTGGACACATGTAGTGCATACATCAGTTCACATTCAAAACAAAGTAATGTTCAGAAACAACAATGACAAAACTCCTTACGAAATATGGAAAGGAAGCGTAGACAACAACCTCTACATCAAGGTAACTCAAGGTAATATTTATTAATTGAAATTTATGTTGATGATATTGTTTTGGAAGTACTAATGACAGGTTAATCCATAAATTTGCAAAGGATATGCATAATGAATTTGAAATGTCATTGCTTGGAGAACTATCCTTCTTTTTGAGTCTTCAGATATATCAAAGAAACCAAGGAATTTTTATTTCTCAAACTAATTATATCAGAGAAATGCTAAAGAGGTTCGGAATGGAATATTGCAAACCAGTTACCACTCATATGAAAACCAATTGCAAGTTGAGCAAAGATGATGATTCAAAGTCTACCGACCAGAGGCAATACAAGTCAATGATTGGTAGCTTACTATATGTGACAACATCCAGACCAGATGTAATGCAGGCAGTTGGACATGTGGCACGATTTCAAGCAACACCAAAAGAATCACATGTATTAGCAGTGAAGAGGATTTTCAGATATCTCAAAGGAACATAAGAGTTTGGATTATGGTATCCAAAAGGAAATGATCTATCACTTATTTCCTACACAGATGCAGATTAGGAAGGTTGCATTGATGACCGACGAAGCACCAGTGAAGCAACATTTTACTTGGGTGAGTGTTTAGTATCTTGGCTAAGAAATAAACAATCATCAATATCCTTATCTACAACCGAGACATAGTATATTGCAACAACATCATGTTGTACACAAGTTCTATGGATGAAACAAACTTTGACAGATATACAGGTTGAGTATGATGAGCCCATTCCAATCTATTGTGATAATACAAGTGCCATCAGTATCTCAAAGAACCTGGTGATGCACTCCAAGATCAAGCACATTCCAATCAAGTATCACTTTCTACGGGAACAGGTTGTAGAGAAGAACATCAGAGTTGAATATGTGGGAACAAAAGAACAAGTGACATACATCTTTACAAAACTGCTTCCACGGAAATCCCTTGAGTATCTTTGCCAAAGACTAGGAGTAATTTCTACTCCAAAATGAATTCTTTTGAATTCTTATCTTATATGTCTTAGATGTACACGAGGAATCACCATAAATAGGACAAAGGGGGAGAGATTTATTAGATGCAGAGGTAAATGCTTGGAGAGAGAGCATAGAGGCATGCTTCCAAGGGGAGTGATTGTCACAAGGGAAGAATGAGCGATATGAATTCAGAGTGATACCCTTTTTCAAAGGGAGAGATATTATTCATATGAAGGGAGAGAGAGTAATCAGAGGCTTATAAACACAAAGAAAAATCAAAGGCATGTAGACAGGGGGAGCAGCCCCAAGGAGAGTTCATTAAGGGGGAGCAACCCCAAAGGGAGATACCCTTTGCCATTGATGTCAAAGGGGGGGAGATAGAAACATTGATGAGGAGTATAAGCATGAATTTTATCATGACTAAGTGTTGCCATCAATGTTGGTGTTGCCATCAATGCCAAAGGGGGAGAATGTCATACAATGGGCATAGGTTGATGGATAGTTGGTATGGATTGTTGGTTGTCATTGATCTTAACCATTGGAGAGTGATATTGTAGATTTATGTCAACCCTTAGTGATTGATTTCAACCCTTGGAGAAAGTTTGGTAGCAAATTCTGGTAGCACAAAGATTTGGGTAATGGACCCAAGGTTGTTTCATGTATAATGGTATGAGTTGTAATTTATTTGAAGGTAAGACTATTGTATATGGATAGTAGATGTCATTCCATTTCCGGTGGTATTTGGAACGTCACATAACTCCTCACGATTAGAGAGTTATGGCCATGTGAAGTTGGAGAACCCAGGTTTGGGCAATGGAACCAAGTTTGTTTGATGGATAACAATATGAGTTTTGATATATTTGTAGGTAATATTATTATATATGGATAGTACATGTCATGCCATTTCCAGTGGTATGTGTAACTTCACATAACTCCTCACGGTTAGAGAGTTATGGCCATGTGAAGTTGGGGAACCCTCATGAGTTATCTAGAAGCCCCAAAAGGCCAAAGTAGTCAAAGTGGTTTAAGAGATTTTTAGAAGGTAAATAATAAAGTGAAGTGATGAGTGTACTATAATTACAAGTGAATACAAAAGAGATTATTTAAATAATAAATTTAATGGAGAAATTACTAAGTTGACAAGTGGTTAGAAGTGGGTTAACCCTAAAATAAGGAAAGTGGTTTAAGATGGTTAGAAGGTAACCCCTTGAGGTAAAGTGAAGTGATGAGTGTACTAGAAGTCAAAGTGGATACAAAATAAATTATTTAAATAATAAATTTAATGGATAAATTACTAATTGGACAAGTGGTTAGATGTTGGTTAACCCTAAAATAAGGAAAGTGGGTTAAGATGGTTAAAAGGTAACCCCTTGAGGAAGCTATATGAAAGTATAAATAAGAGGCAAGGCTCTCTCATTTCATATCACACTTGAGAATATTGAATATCTACAGGTGACCGAGGTAACCAAATGATATCTAAGCTAAATTTCAGAGAGAAGGTTAAGTAAAGAAGGCCGAAATTCAAGGGAGGATAAATTATTTTGATGATGCTTTCTAAGGTATGTTATTTACAGGTCATCTCACCATTTTCGCAATAAATTTTTTTCTAGAATGATTTAGACTGTGAAATTGATAGACCATTGAGAAAACATATCCAAGTATCTATGGTACGAATTTTATATTGTGGGTCATTTTAGTTTTGGAGTTACACTCCTTGGAAAACATGGTTTGTGGCTAGTCCTGAAACTAGTCTAAAACATGTGTTTTGTGTAAAAACGTCATAAATTCTTCATAACGGATCCAAATTAAGTAAGACCAAAAGTGTTGGTTAGAATACCATCTGTAGTATTATGTGTAAAATTTTCAGATCCATACAACAAATATTCTGTGTGGGGCACACTCTACAAGTTTGCTCTCTAGAATAAGCCATAATTCAACAAGGTATGCGATTTTTGCTATAACTCATTTTTTGAGAGGTTCCAAGTAATGAAACCTGGAGGAATTACATAAAACAAACAAAAGAACATTGTGTACTATTTTCAGATCTTTATTCATTACAGATACATAGTTATGATTGTTTTAAGTTAGGGTTGTTGACTAATCAAAAACTAGTTATGTGAGACTAAAGAAAAGTTTGATGAAAATGATAGTCTCTTTTTGTTAAAGTTAAGGAAGGTTTGCATGTATGTAATAATATACACTAGGTCTATTACATAGTTACAAATCAGATTTGGATGATGAAATTGGTGAGGGCTTTTGGTTGAGGTACACATTGGGTACATGGTTGAAACAAGTAGTTGATGATTTGACACATAAATGAGGTGTATAGTTGATGATGTTGGTACATCTTGATGAGTCATAGTTGATGAGTAGTTGATACATGATTGGTACATACTTGGTACATGGTTGGAGGCACTTGTTAGTAGTATTGTTGACACATGGTTTATGGATGATTTAGCATACTTGTATCAGTATATTATTAGAAGCACATATTGATCTTGGTGACGATTATGAGTTGTTGTGTTATGCTTGGTTGATGCACATATTGTGATAGGTTGTTTGGACAGGTTGTTGTGACATGTTATTTGTATAGGTTTGGTGCATGGTTGATGCGCTTGTTCATGGTACAGGTTGAGGTACAGGTTGGCGCATGGTTGGTGTACTTATTTTTAGTACATGTTGATAACAGGTTGAGTTATAGGTTGATGCATGGTTGATGCATGGTTCAGGTTATTGGTATAGGTTGTTTGGTGCAGGTTGATTGGTACATGTTTACAACATTATATCTCACAGTGATAGTGTGACAGTGGTTCCATAATTCTACTTATATGTCAGAGTTGTTGGACGGGGCCAGGCCAGGTGGTTGTCCACCTTCTGGTTGTAGTTGGAGATCATAGGGGGTTGTAGCCTCCTTCTGGTTGTAGCCAGATAATTGGGGAGTTGGATCTTCCCTCAGGTTGTATCCTGAGAAACTAGGGGGTTGGAGCCTCCTTCCAGTTGCATCTGGAAAACAAAGGAAGTTGGTGCTTCCAATGAATGTAATTCTTCAAGACATATAAGAAAAAACATTCCTTGGTTTTTTCCCGCTTTGGGTTTCCACGTAAAAACATTGATGTATTGTGTATGTGTATGATTGTTCATTTGTTCATTGTTTATTTAATCTACAAATATTGGATGATAATGCTACATTGATATAACACTTGCATTATATGGTTAAAAATAATTAGATTTCTCTATTACTGATTCACCCCCCCTCTCAGTAATCCAACAATCCTCAACACTTGACAATCATGGCTATGTGTAAATGAAGAAATCATCTTTCCATGTCACCTCTTCCACTGATAAGTTCTTCCCTTTGACGAGGTACTCATTAATTGCTCGATTTCACAACTTATTAATCCCTATTTCAAGGATTGTTTATAGTCCTAGTATGATTTCTCCTTCTCCATTATTTTTTGATAAAATAGTTTGCAATGGGACCTTGTCACTGATTATCTTCTTTAAGCAAGAAACATGGAAGAATGGATTTACACTTCCTAGTTGTAGATGAATAACATGGTCATGATCTTGAGCAGGTGGAAGACCCTTAGGTATCTCTTAAAATACCTTGAAATGATTGTTGATAACTTTTTAGAGATCCATTGGAGAAAAGGTTATAAACGTTTGAACATCTAGTGAGAACAATTGTGCAATTACACCATCATGTCCCTTTTTGAGTAATTTTGTCACATTGTTAGAGCTTATCACTTTAGAGGGTTTCCCTTGGATTCCTCTAAGCTCATTTTCCTTTCATTTTGAGGAAAATCTCATGAAAATATCTTGAAAATTAAGGAACATTGTTCCCAATGATTTTAACCATTGGACTCATAATACAACATCAACACCTCCCATTTTGATGGAAATCATAGGACTATCCAATAAATACTCCTCCATATTGAGCTTAATATACTATGACATTTCCTAGAACAATTTATGGTATCTCCATCTACAATCTTTACTTGAAACTTTGGTGTTGGATATGCAAAGCAATTGAGAGCTTTTGCTAATTTTTAATTGATGAAGTTCTGGGTTCTACTGGAATCAATCAACTTTGTTACCTTTTTCTTTTTGATATATCCTTCTATCTTGAGGGTTTGTGGAGTATTGATGACGACCAATGCATGACAAGATATCGTTGCAGTAGTCTCTTCTAGCTCTAGATCTTGAGATGGTTCCAATTATTGATCTTCTTCCTCTTCATTGTCTATGTAGAATACTTTATTCTCACTGCATTTTATGTTGCTTACTGTACTTGCTATCACAATTCAAACACAATCCCTTTGCTCTTCTTTCATCCATTTGATGAGGTGTCAACCTTGTCGGTTGAGGTATGCTTGTATTATGAACACCAAAATGATCTCTGCTTCTTTTGTGTGTTACAATGGTAGAATTGTGCATACCCTTATTATTGGCTTAAATATGATGAGCATATTTCATAACTTCCATAATATTTGTAGGATGTCTTAAGAAAATCTCATGTTTAATGTCTTCTTTTAATCCACCCATGTAAGCTTCCAACAAATGATCATCACTTATGTTATCCACACTTGTGGCCAATACCTGAAATTCTGAATTGTAATATTGAATATCACCTAAATGCTTGATTCTTGTCAATTGATTGAAGTAGTCTTGTTCCCACACTTTCCCATATTGTGCTTCTAGGTCTCTTATAAATAAAACCCAAGTATAATGATAAAGAGGGGGCTTCCTTTTAACTATCCATTGATACCATTGATATGGTTTTATCTCAAAATTCAAGGTTGCTATGTGAATCCTTTTCTTATCATCCATAATATTATGCAGTTCAAAATATTGCTCTATTTGGTTCACCCAGGTAAAGACCTTTGTTCCATCAAACTTCTTTAATTCAATCTTGGGAAAGTTGAATTTAGCATCCCCACCATAATTAATTCCACTATTAGAGTTAAATCCACTAGAAAATTGTTTATTATCTACAGGTTGTTCAAACAGAATACTACCTTTATTTTCTCGAGTTCCTTACATTTTGATATTTCCTTTAGAGAGCCTCTCATCTAGAGCATGAAAGATAATGGAAGACACAGTTTTCTGCAATTCCTTCATGGATTTTTGTATTTATTATTTAATGCCATTCTTATTTTCATCCATCTTCTTATCCATCCTATTTTCCATTTCATCCATCTTCTTATCCATCTCATTTTCCATTTCATCCATATTTCTTTTCATCTCATTCTTATTTTCATTCATATTCTTATCCATCTTGTTTTTCATTGTATCTATATTTCTTTTCATAGTTTCATCCATCTTATTTTCAATATGTTCGTTATAATGTGTTAAATGCACATGTTTTAACATACTACTACTCATTTAATCAACTTGGTTCTTTAATTGTTAGCCTATTTTCTAAGTCCTCATTTTCTTTGGAAGTCATGCTCGTGTTTTAATGAGGAGTACCAGTTTTTTTTGGAGGAGCCTTTGGAGCCATGTTATAAAACAATAATTCTCCTCTTTTATCTCTTTATCACAAATTTTGAATCATCAAAAACAAATCTTCCAATAAAAAGTTATGCCAATTGTAAGTTATGTACCTTTCAAGCCCTTAATTTGGATCTTGTCCTACTAGTTGTCGGCCAACCTTCCATCCATTGTATTTATAAAATTTTATCCCTTCTAAGTCTAAAATTTCAGCGTCTAGTACTCTGAAATGTCTTATCAACAATGCCATAGGTYTGACCAAAATTGGATGTGTCAAGTGAAAGTTAGGGTAACTTTTCCAAACCTTGTTGATTTTTGGTCTTTCTGAGAGAGCGAACTTATACAGACTGCCACATTTCCAATATTTAATACTTGATTATGAAATTTATACCAGAAATACTATAGAATGTACTCTTTGAAATGAAATAGGTCTCAAATAATTTGGATAATATTTGAAGATGATATGACTGTTTTACCCATAACACCTATTTGAGACTAGTTATAGGACTAATAAAAAATCCTATTTTCCACAGGGTATATCTCTTAAAGTATAATGAAACAGAGCATGAAATTTTTACCAGAGATACCTTCATATTTCTTATAAATAACCTCCATGTTTTGCTATCTGAATCATCCCATAAAAACAATTTATGGTGAAAATTCTAAGATGATTTTCTTGGAGAAGAAAAACTCTAGGATCAATGCTCTGATTCCAAATGTTATGATCCAACACTTTAAAAAATCATAGAAAGTCAATGATTACAATCCACTTTGAGGGGGAAACCTCATTTTACAATATATCCAATTTAGATTACAATACAAGATTAGATAATATGATCCTTAGACTAGGTCTCCTTGTTATATATATATATATATATATATATATATATATATATATATATATATGAGACAAAGGGTACAATTGTAATGAAATGGTGCAATGAAGGGTTCTAGCCAACATATGAATATAATACTAGAAATCTAATAATTCAATATCTAGGGCTTAATAAGGGGTTTTATACATAACATGGAGCTTTGTCTAGGGCTTAACATCAATGAACGTAACTAAAGGTTTGATAAATTTGGAAAAGAACAAAGATGAGGTGAAACAAAGTTCAAACTGATTGAATTGATAGTAATAGATTTCTACTTATGTATACATCTAAATACATCTCCATCTCTAAGTAGGCAGGCTAGGTGTAATTTGCCATCTCCATCAATAACACTACATGTATGCCCGTGTCAAACACATTTAAGAAGAGCTTACAGAGACCTAAGAAGAGTTTAATTCACAAATTCATCATGTGTTATTTTGTATTTGCAATTGTTTAGTTTAATGTGTTTGTGTAATTTTTTAAAGTTTTCCAATAAAAATGATTTATTTTCCAAAATCATCAATGAGAACAAAGGCACGTAGAAAAGGAATATCATAGAAGAGGTGGGTGGAGGCCAATTGACATTTCACTGACAAATGGATAGTGTATTGTTGACAAATGGGCGATGCAACCATGTGTTAGTTTTATTAAGCCACATCTTTCACGACTCTGCTGCTCTTTTTAAGAAGACAAAATGCATGTGGTTGAATCTAATTGCCCTAAATTACAGACGAAACAACATCGTGGTTTTGTCTTCCACCCAACTAGTGGTTTTGTCTTCTTCCCAGGAAATACCTATTTTTCCACGTAATGTTATCTACTCATTGAGGAATTTTATAGGATGAGGATAATTGTGCAGCTAGATCTATAGCATTTATGGAAATTTTACAGGATGAGTATAACCATGCAACGATATCTATTACATCTATGGAGTATATAGTTGGTATATACAGTGTTGGAACTTGAATGTATATGGACATTGATTTGATAGTGTCTATGTATGCATAATGTTGAGTACTTGACAATTTATTTCTTGTCATGTATAATTCTTTCTATTGCTTTAAATTTCACATAACTCTCGATACACTGTTCAAAAGAATAGGTGGTATTTTGTGGCAAAATCTTAAACTAGATTAAACTCTTGGTACAATGTTCATAAGAACATGTGGTATTTCTTTTCAAACTCTGAAATTTCATATCTTGTTTTTGTTTTGGAAAAATAAATCTAGTAACCCAAAATAGTTAAAAAATCATTTCCATAATGGCATTTGATCCACAACATTTCATATAGATATAATACATTCATATGCTTAGATGATTCCTTCAATGTTTCTACGTAATAAAAATCTCTGAGTCATGGAGAGTGGTGTTGAACATCTTCATTTGTTTTGCAGATGGGTTGAATACATCTTTTGTAATACTTTTGCAGTTTCTTTTGTCATATTAGGCCTACATTATTTCTGATTTCTAATGTACAATGAGTCGATCACTAAATATATGATTTTTATATTAATCTAATTGCTTAATATATGACACTATGTTAGCTAGGTCGATCACTAAATATACTTCTTTGATTCTAGGTCAATTGAATATTACACTTTGTGGAATTGGAAAAACATTGCACCTCGCACAAGCCTTGAAATCCATGTTCATTGAAATGTAAAAATACTTCGAAGACAAACTAGCATTACAAAACAAAACAAATTCAAGACAAAGTTGCATTACAAGAAGGATGAACAAGGCCTTGCTTGATAATAAGTGAACCCAACAACTTGAGGAGTTTGTTGACCTTCCCAATGGAGTGCAGATGAGTAGGTAAATAATGTTTTCTTCTAACTTTGATCATAAATTCAAATATATATACAAGTAGGAATCAAGAGAGAATGTTTTCTTTAGCTGCTTAATCATAAAAGTTAGAGGTTTACCAGACAAATGAATCATCGCTTCCTCAAGGTCGCTAATGCTCCATGAAATAGACATTAGGATGAACCCATAATTATTGCCACATTACTTGGATGTATTACATGTGTTTTTGTTTGAATTTGCTTTAAATCATTTTTAAGTTTCATCTTTCATACCTTATTTGGCATGAATTCCTTTTCAAATTTGTTAATTATACTTGGAATTTAGTAAAGAGTATTACCAAAATTGAGTTTTAAACTCATATTTTCATTTATTCAAGAACGCATTCTACCTATGATTAATAATAACTTTGCATTTGGCCACATTCTCTAACCTCCCTATTTTCTACACTAGATATATGTTCCATGCATGGTACCTATACCAGGCATGTCTTTCAAATTTTCTACAAACACCAACCCCATAAATACCTTAATTTCTCCAAAAAAAAATTTGGCTTCCTGCTACATGGAAGTTCTGATGGTTTTGTCACTTGCTATCATGTTCAAAATGAAGAAAATTGATGTCCACGTAGATTATATATTTTTTTATAAACTCTTCGTTTCTAAACTGTGTTGAAAATAGATATGAAATACTAATATCGTAACTATATAATAAAATCTCAATTAAAATCTCTAGATGCTTAGAAGTAACATTTCAATGAAGTGCAAATTGAACACATAATCTATTTCATTAGAGGTTAATGTCATACTAAGTATTACTCATTTCTTGGTTCACATGTAGGTTGTAATGGTTCACAACGACAAATGAAGAAATTGGCACATCAGAATAGGTGAGGGGCATGCAGAACATGTATGGAGAAGATCACAAGCCAATGATAGCTCGCAGAGGGTGGAGTAGAAACCATCAAGAGAAACCATCCTGAAGAAAGAAAAACGAGGAGGAAATAGAGGGTTGGTTGTGATTGTTTAATGACACGTTCAATAATGATGTTGTTTGTGTCATGAAGAGCAGTTGTATGTGTAATCAAAGCAACTATGTGATAAAAATGGGAGAAGCATTAGAGGCAATAAACATGGGAGAAAGCCTAAACATTCAATGTTAGGAACTAATGTTAGACATCAGGTCTAGCATTAATCCCTATAGCCAAAAACTCTCTCGACCATGTGAAACTTATCCTAGGTCTGCCTCGATATGAGGCCAAATAAGACCTCAAACTAAAAAAATAGTATAAGAAATGAAATGCGTGTTGGAAAATTATATGGCTTCGTGAAAACTTTGGTTAAAATGGTTCGTTTTCATTGGTTTGTTTGGAAGGACTAGGAAACTGATTACTAATAGTCCCTCAGCCCAAAGGGTAGGGACTAATAATTACATGAAATATCCATATCAATTGTTTGGACATGGACACATATCATGTAATAGGAAACTATGTCAAAATGATCTGTACAATTTTTAGTGGCAAGAGTATAAAATTCATTGTTGTAGAGTGTATATGATGATTAGGATGATGAATCATACATGCATGATAATATAGTCAAATTCTTTAGGGATGCCACCACCCCCTATCCATACAATGAAGATGGTACCACCTCTATTCATACAACATACCACCCCTATCCATACAACATACAATGGATAATTACCCTTTATGTAACTCTATATCTAAGGTAAACTATTCTTATCCATACAACATACAATGGATAATTACCCTTTATGTAACTCCATATATGAGGTGAACTATTCTTATCCTCAACCTAATTGTTTACACATCCCGTAAAGAACACAACAAGAACCACCAAGAGAAAGGCGATTAATGATACATTCCAATCACTACCTATTGTGACTTAACCCATTAATATTACAATGTATTCCAAATACAACCTAATGGAAAGTCACCCCATTAAACCTGTAATATTGCAACAAAGGATTTAATATCGTAAAACTTACCAAAAAGACCAATATCAAATAGTTTAACTATTGAGAGTCTATGGGGTTGGTGAAACATATGATGGTGATGCTATTGCCTTTATTGATGGTTAGGTTGAAGCTGCATAGATCCAATTAAACAAGGATCATTAGTAGGGCCAAAATCATGGAACTGAAAGTTGAGATAGGGAGAAGGTTATTAGGTTAATTTCTTTCCTACAAGAGCTTTCATGAGAGTCTTTGCAGTTTTCAGTGTTGACAACAGAGGGTAAATAGTTAAAAAAATTCACAAAATTAGATTATCTTAAATGCATTATTCTTAGAGAAAACAAGAATGAGTGTATAAAACATGCACATGGCTCAACTTTCGATCCCATAAGGTTAAAAGATTGTGTATTTTAACAAAATTTTCAAGCCACAAAAGAGTAACACATCTTCTTGTACAAGTGTCACCGTCATGATCAATCGCCTCAACTTCGATTTAATTGTACAATGTCAAAACCTAAGTTTTAAAAAAAGAAGTATATTCAAAACATGACATATCATACTTGGACATGCGACATATGTCAAAAGAGCCTTGATAACAACACACAACACAAATAAAGCTATCTTAAATGAGAAGCCCTAAAATAAAGATATGCTTTAACGGTTTGCTCTTGAAAAACATGCATAAAATATAGTGTGAAAGATGTAAACAAGAAACTTTACATTGGTACAAATACTAGAGTTGAGCTCCTGGGTGTTTGGGCTTCTTTAACTTTGGCTATCCGTTGGGACATTGATCATATCCAAGTCTTGGGTGATTCAAAGATTGTGATAGATTAGTTAAATAATACGGGGACTCTTCAAGTCTCCTCGCTATTGGGCCGGTTGGACCGGGTGCGGGTGTTAACACATATTTTTAGATTTATCAGTTTCGCACACATCTACAGGGAGGAAAATGAAGAGGCAGACACGCTGTCTAAAAAAGTGCTTCATTTTCTAGAAGGAAAGATCCATTACAAAAAATGGATCGATGGGCACGAGGGTCCTCCTCTCTACCTAAATCTCTTTTTATGATGGAAAAATTCATCTTATTTTGGATGTTTTTGTCTTGGTATAGGCCTGGTGGGCCCTTTTCTAGTTTTCTTTCCTTCCTTAGATATTGGCGTAACCTGCCCCAGTACAGTTTCTTCGATCACTTGAAGGTCTTCTTGTTAAGACCCATATCTTTGTAGTGCCTCTGGTTTTTTTTGGTTGTATTGTGACAGTTTTATATGTACTGAGAACATCATATATTTATAATATATTGAGATATTTTCTGCTGGAAAACAAACTTTACATTGAAAATGAAGGAAGAAAAACATAGAACTTGGAACCTTTATCCTCAATATATTTATGCCAATAGGAATCCCCATATTGGAAATGGGGTAACAAATAATAGGTTCTTTTAATACAAAGATGATGTGTGTGGCCAAGATTTAATGAATGCAGAATATTTTTGTCGTCTCTCTTAAATCAAAGGTTTAGATTACATACTGTTGTGATTAATGGAAGGTTACTTCCATTTAGTAATTAAACAATAGGGTTTAGCGGATGCCTTTTCCATGTATCGAGCTTTCCCTCCCACTACTTCCACCCAATTCCTTTCGTCCACCTCCAAGTTGTTTTCCATAAGTTCGGTTCACTACGTTGAAATGGGTAGCGGTGACCTGTCGTTTTCCATCGGTACGGTGCGCCAAGAATTGGTAGTGGCGACCTATTGTTTTCCATGGATAGTGACGGTCTGCCACCTTCCAAATAGTTTTTCCATTGATATAGTTTTAAATAGTTTTAAAATGTAGCATTATAAAATCCATTAATCCAACATTTTAACCTAGTGTTATAAAATCCATTATACCGCAACATAACACAAACTCAATCCATTACTAGCTATCTATAATGCAACATAACAACGTATAAAGGAGGAGAATAACAATAAACAAAGGAGGAGAGTAGCAGGCAGAGGCTGGCAATAGCAGAAAGAGGATGATTGTAGCAAACAGATGAGGACACTAACATACACGCTCTAGGTATGTCAAAATGTTGTACATGTATTTGATTGATCTTTTATTTGAAGTTGAACACTCTCATTTGAATTTTTTCCAAATTGTGGAAACTTTTTCAATAGTTGACTATTTTTGTAAATAATGTATGCCCTCCAACCTTGACCTTCATGCATACACCCTCCTTTCCACTCAATGCAGGTTAATCTGCAGTAACAAAAACTCATTTAAACAAGGTTGTATGGCAACATATACTTGCCGCAATGTAATTAAAAATGTAATATGTTGTAGTAATTCTATTGTACACCTTATTATAATAAATTATCAAAAGTAATTCTAAGTATACAAAGTATTATGACTAATAGTGCATTGTATTATAATCAATTATAGAGAAATATCTTGATGCATTGTATTATAATCGATTATAGCGAAATCTCTTGAAGCAGGTCGTGAGGCTTCACCCAGAGTTCTTTCGGTTATTTTTGAAGACAAACATTATTCCAGATATTGTTGAAGATGAGGTGACACAATTTGAGGACCTTTCTTCTACTAGTAAGTCCCTCAACCAATTGCCTTGTCCGAAGAATTGGTCCA
Source organism: Picea mariana (assembly GCA_032191745.1). NCBI lineage: Eukaryota > Viridiplantae > Streptophyta > Pinopsida > Pinales > Pinaceae > Picea > Picea mariana. The sequence continues at coordinate 157,447 of JASDQU010101791.1, read as the reverse complement.
CAAAACCTACCCACAATGCATTAATTGTCATTCCACGAAGTGAGCTATCATGTTGAATCAACATAGTAGGCGATTGATGTAAAGAGTGATAACAACTTGGGGATTGCATTTTATATACATCTTATTATTCATTAGTTTTCTACTTGGAAGAAGCTTCCTTGTCCTGCACATGAAGACTATTTAAATTTCATGTTGTATGATGTAATATCTGTGATGCTAACTAAGTGGTAACATGAGATTTGCAGAGATATGAAATTTATATTTCACTTGCACACCTTATTACTATACCTATGTGTTGCTCGAACTTCCAGTATGTCATGGAGGAGAAGGAGGAAGAGAAGCACCAACATTTGTGAGGCAAAGGAAAAGCTACAACACCTCTGGATAAGATCATAGGGGACAATCACTTCGGGACATTCACCTGAACACATGGGAATAATTTGAGGCTTGCATTTTATAGACATGTTATTATTCATGAGTTTGATACTTGGAAGAAGCTTCCTTGTCCTACACATGAAGCATATTTATATGTCATGTTGTATGATGTAATATCTGTGATGCTAACTAAGTGGTAGCAGAATATTTGTAAAGATATGCAATTTATATTTCACCTGCACACTTTATTACTATACATGTGGGTTTCTCGACCTTACAATATGTGGTGGAGGAGCAGAAGGAAGAGAAGGACCAACATTTGTGAGGCAGAGGCAAAGCTACAACGCACCTGGATAAGATCATAGAGGACAGTCACCTGGGGCTAGTCACTTGAACACATGGGAATAATTTAAATAGAATGCAACTTGATTTTAAAGTAATTCAAAGCATAGGCTTAGAAGATATAAAAATTTTATTTCATTTCATCAACTGATTTATCAGTCTTTACAACTACATACATCTACAATTTTTCAAGTCTGTCATTACTGCGTTCAACTGCTCGCTTTAAGCGCTCAGTGGATGTAATATTGCATGGAGAGAATTGAGATAACAATAAATATCTATGCACAAGATCTATTCTCAATCTAGTAAGGGGTACCGGAGGCAATCCCTTTTCATGCACTGAAAACGTGGTTACATGCATGCATTGCATCAAACGAAATATAGAAAGCAATAACATAGGAATAAGCATGGTTTTGCAGAACTTGTTCATCAATTTGAATATCGAGGGACATGGAGTACCAGTAGCCGAGGTGAATGAAAAGTATGATTGATCAAAAGTAATCATATTTGATGTGACAACACCCTGTGAAGCATCCTGACCAGGTTCATATCCAATTCCAGTAGTCGATTCAGTGTGAAGTCAAATCTCCATTTTGGCTGACGCAACTTTAGTTGTGTCCCATGTGCAAGGACCCCTGCCATCTTCTCTAACTGCTCCTTCATACTGCACTAATAAGCCAAACATATGCTAATGATAATTTGATCAAGGTAAGAAATTATGTCTTTCTTACTTATGTATCCATACAAAATTTATATAAATTGCACACAGACAATAGGGTTATGTTTTAAGATGATGAACATATATATGGTTGATATGGTTGATATACCTGATACGCTAAAGAAGCTGCACAAAACATGAAATCTAGGGCGAATGCATTCCATTCCAGCTTATATATCGTCACTTGAATGCCCAATAAAAAGTATAAAAGTAGTACCCACATCAGTATACACACCTCCATGTCCGTTGAAATGGATAAATCGTCTGGTGTTGAATCAAGAAACCGATTTCCAGAATTACATATGTTCATATGTATTACTTATGATTAATTTTCAGTTTTTGGCTTCATCAACTTCTTGTTGTACGCAAAACAATTTTTTTTTATTGAAAATGTGCATTCTACATAGTTCCCTTAAAAATAAAGACTTTGGAACCAGAACTTGTGGGTTCAACAATCTATGTTTCCTCCAGGAATTTTGTAGATTCAAATTTCCTTGAAATTTGCACCGAATCTTATCTGTGATGCAAAAATATCCATTGATCGTTCCAATTACATATTAAAAATTTGATTCCATCATATGATTACACAGTATGCGTACTCTAAGCATTTCCATAGCTTGGATTAGTAGCTACAACCCATGTGAAACATGCCCGTTTGGTTCTAAGGTCAACCGTAAACTACAATTCCTTGTCACTTGTATGACACATAATGAAGACATATATATTTTATCTTACGCGTACTCTTTCTTCTGTGAAGGACATGCCAATGGAGATGCCCTAGGTAGGTATTTATCTGGTTATTAGATTTTTTGACTTTTTAATAAATTATTATTGGAATTCGTCCATTGTTGGTCAAATCACATTTTTTCGTTATTTAAATGGCAATTTTAAATCTATAAATGAATCCAACACCATAAAAAATCTCAATCCACCGGAATTGTACAATCTCAACAATTGATATATACAATTCCATCATTTTTTAAATTTTTCTCACTAATTTATGAGAAAAACTGAAAAAAAAAACACAGTCCGAAAAGGTTTAAAAAGTCTAATATTTGGACTACTCCCATTATTATTGTCATAGGATCTTGAAGATGAAACTTTGAGCCGTTGTTTTTCACAATTGAAAATAAAAACTGGAACATGAAAACTAGATAGATGGGATTTTTTATTTGTTTATTTGGATAAATTTGTTTGGGAAAATATTTATCACAGAAGCATCAATGTTTTGGGGGGTAATTTGTCCACAAATCATGATTCTAAAAAACTTAACAATTAATTTTAAGTAATTCTTCAATAAATCATGATTAAAAAAAAAAAACCAGTAAATTTCAGATAATCATAATTAAAAAATTAATAAATCATGATTAAAATAATTAACGATAAATTATAATTATGGTATGATTTGCTTATTGTGCTATAACATAGGTGAAATTATTCCTTACTTTAGGGCTTGTTACTCTAGTTGGAAACACCATTTTTACAGAACTAGTTGCTCGATTTGCATGGAACTTTGTCGCCTTCTTATACACATTTACAAACTTGAACAAATTTTTAGTCCTCACAAGAACACCCTTTTCTGCTATATCCTTCAACTCTTTGTACATATTTGTATCGAAATTGCATGGAAAAGTTTTCATATACTTCAAGTTGAATAAGAACAAAAGGGAAAATGTGTTGTACAACTGAGAATTGAAAGGACAGAGTTGTCGAGTTCAGTAAGAATAAAATGGAAAGAGGAATACGCTAGATGTCTTAAGTTCAATAATTAAAAAATGAGTACAGAGAGTGCATTTACACTGTAGGTATGTTGAAGAGTCATCAATGAAATAATTTAGACCGAACAAATTATGTCAAGAATTTCATATCAAATAATTTAGAACAAAGCAAACTAATTTCTTTAACTAAACCATCTGACGTTTTGCAATTAACCTTATTATCGCCATGGACATGATATATAGGAATCAAGGAAATAAAAGGAAAGTAGGAACAATGTGTCAATATGAAAGATCCTTCTCTAAAATAAGATTCCTGGGCTGAAATGTTGTAAAATGAACTAGATTGTGCTAAACAGAGGCCAAGTAGACAATTCACAGAGAGGCGAGTGAAGTTCAGTGAAATCATTGGACATAGGTCTCAAGTTCCATCACAACAATAGAGCATTCACAAAAAATTGTCATATAAATAAAACAAATAATATTTAATAATTTAATATTTAATGAAATTTGTTATTTTTTAAAAATATATAAAAATATACTAATAATACAAATTATTACAATAACCTTAAATCATTAAGTAAAATATTTCAATATTACCATATATATATATATATATATATATATATATATATATATATATATATAAATCAATGTTGTTCCAATTATTAAATTATATGATTAGAGGGTGAACAATTAATTAATCTACTACAAGTGAACAATGTCGTAGTTGTATAACTATATTTGCAATAGATGAATATTGAAATGGATGACTTGAAATTTTACCTTGTGAAGGCTACTAACTCTACCAGTCATCCTTTAATCAATACTTATGAGCATTATTTGCTAATTGATACTAAACCAACAACATATTCGCAAGATAGTAAGTGGCCTTACTAAAATTTTCATACTAAAATCACTGATATGATAATTCAATGTCTAACCAAGTAGTTTTGAAACTACAGTTGAAGCTATTGGCATTATCAAAAGTAGGTTTGACATAAAAGATTGTATTTCAGATCCTTGTTTTTAGCTCTTGTGGAATGGAATTCATTGTGATAATGCATCTTCAGACATAAGAATTTTGGAAATGTAAGTTCAATAACATCAAATGAAAATTGAGCTGAACTCAAATTTCGAGTTCATTCTCAAACAAACCGACATGGACCATAGCTTACCAAAGACATTTCATGGTGGAACCTTAACAACTCGTGCAACAGACCCTTGTTGGCAGTGTAGATTATGTCGTCCACCTTAGTTCTAGGAAAAAATCCCACATATGGTTGTTATTCCCATCCAAACGCTTCCACAAATGACATGAAATCGACAACCGATCTGAGGGGGAATCCTCTGAAGAGCAGAGCGTTGTGTTCCATGAGTTCTTGTTCCATCCATTCTCTCTTGTTTCGTATGGTTTGCGTTACATATGCAATCCCTCGTGTGTGATCGTCATAATTAATGTATCGGTGTGTTGGGAGAAAAACCTTGGTAAATAGTCTATTTTCGTCTGATATTCCTACAATCATATTTTTCTCTGCTGTTCAACCTTCTAAGAAACCGTGCATTCTTTCCGATGATCCACGTGCATTATCCATGTAATGAAAACACTCCAACAGACAATACAGATGCAAAAGAAAATACAAAACATGACAATACAGATGCAAAACGAAATACAAAACCCACAAGCAATAAATAAATAACCCGAGGGAAGCTTAGGTTTAATATGCATAACAATGAGGGAATACAAAGATGAAGGTTGCGTGTGAGGAATGGTTTGAACATCTCATCATGAAGGCTCAAAAGCTTCTATGCGCTAGCTATACACATTTGCAAACTTGAACAAATTATTAGTCCTCACAAGAACACCCTTTTCTGCTATATCCTTCAACTCTTTTTACAAATTTGTATTGAAATCGCATGGAAGGGTTTTCATATACTTATGTTTGATGGTCTTTGTTATTGCATGCCAGGCGATGAAGCATAGAGCATTGACTGCATAGACATCATATTGTCATATTTGTAGTGAGGAGGTGAGGACGTAATGACTTGTAGTGTCATCTAGATATGACTATTGTTGAGTGTTTTTGGTGCAAAATCTAGAGCAGTGTGCAAGGTTGCACTTCCTGAAAACCACTTCCAGAAAACCTTGCATGCAAATCTCCACGAAACATGCATAACCTTGCATGCAAATCGCCACGAAACATGCATCGTTTTAGGAGAGGCATCCATATCAAGAATGTTGTCATCACTTGCGTAATAAGACTTCAATTTGATCAACCAATCTCAAGGTAAATAAATAGGTTTAATTATTTCACAAAAATAAGAAAATTCGATATACATTTTTAAACTATAGGAAAAATGCAAATATATTTCGGTCAACGAACAAAATAATAATCATTCAACGTGTGAACAAATGCCATATACCATGCTTGGCGGCAGGTATAATAAGATATACACATATCAATAAGACTACCCTAAAACCTTTGTTAGATTGTTATATTTTCCCTAAGCCTCAGTGATCCAGAATCGGATCCAGGAGCTTGATGGGGCTCAGAAAGGCCTAAAAATAAAAATTCTCAAAATGGCTTCAAAACGGACGTGTACGTAGGTCTCGTCGATATGAACCCAATGCAACTTGAACGGGATGAAACATATGTCGTATGCTCCAGATATGGAAATTTGTTCATTTTGCCAGACATGCAAAACAAATGATGACTGCACAATCCGTACAGTGCCACATGGAAGCTGACTGTACAGGCCGTACGTATGACATGGAAGGCACAGATGGCACTGACGTGGCAGGGTCCGTACAACTGACTGTACAGTGACTGGGCGTACGAACTGACATGTGGCCGGGTGATTGGGCGTACAGACACTGATGTGGACAAACAGGTGGACCAATCCGGGAGTGACACGTGTCACTGCTATAAGGGTGACATGTGGCACATCTGTACTGCTTACATGGCAGGTATAGTTAGCAGTGACTGGGTTGATAGGTCAATAGACAAGTGGACCATTGGGCGGTTGACACGTGGTATGTTTTCAGCAAATGGCATGGTGCCACATGGCACCCCATCATTCGTTGGCATGTATAAAATGAATGTTGCAATCTAGTGGTATCGACCCCGTGACCTCTAATACGGGCTAACACCTTGGGCAGGTCGGGCTATCCAACCAGCCTCATGGTCGTCCTTGATAACCAAAGGCTAAAACTTTTATTTGAGTTTGCTTGTTGGTGTAGTTCGGGCGAAAAAGGTTTGGGGCCTAGCCCCAGCCCCCAGCGCGGTCGCATATAGCCTCGTCATATAACCTCGGTCTACTATGTTAGTTTGGCGCGGTTTTTAACTTAAGCCCAACCCACAGTGGGAGCTACATGCCACCATTCACCATAAGACCTGGGGGTATTTTGTTAGTAGGTGCGGTGGTTAAGGGTTTAGGTCAGTCGGTTGGGATAGCCCGCCGACCAGGGGATAAACCATGGCCTAGTAAATCGGGGGCCTAACTAAACAACGCGCGCAGAGGGTTAAACCGTGGGCACATGGCCCAATAACATACGACCAGGTGCAGGACTTCGGGGCCAACGCGCTAAGGACCAACACTAGGACACATGGCGGGTCTCCATATGCCTAGGGGCCAACGCATAAGGGGCTGCGCCCCAATATTTATCAAAAATGGGTTTCAATACTATATTATAGTGATTTTATTGTTTTTTATCAGCATATTTGAGAGATTTTAGTCATTTTTGGGCGATATTGGGCCCTTTTTGAGGCCAGATTTTGGGGGGAAGTTGGGAGATGGTTACAATTTCAGATCTATATAAACCAGGCCTTCTTGAGGCCATGGGAGGAAATTTAGAGCAAGTTTATGCTGAAGATTTGCCAAGCCAAAGCTATTTTTATTTAGGGAAGTTGTTGAGGAGCGCACCTTTGCGGGCCATTTCTGGGAGCTTCGGTCATCCGATTTGAGTGTCGTTTCTTTTGTTGGGTTCTAGAGATCTGGTAGAACAAGAGCAGATCAGTTTTGTACCCTTTAGGCATTGCTGTGATGTACTTATGAAACCTTGAACAAAAATAAGAAAGCCTCACCCACTGAGACAAAGGCTTGGAGACGAAGGCAAGATTGCTGAACTCCGTTATCACATTGGTGTTTATGGTTTACTGTTGTTTATGCTTTATTTCAGATCTGTATATGTGTATATCGCTGATATGATTTCTCTTCATTTCTTCCTCTTTCATTCAACTTCCTAATTGGTTAAATAACACATGCTAAATAACTCAACCATAGTCGTATAAAAGATCTTTTTGGATCAAGTGGTATCAGAGCTAGTTGACGTTTGGATTTGAGTTTTGCATGATTACTAGGGAAAAACTACATCATGGTGAAGGCGAGCTTGTTGAAGAGAATCCATTGATTGGATTGAGAAACAGAAATTCTCAAAGCGAGAAGATGGCATCGAAAGACTAGGGACTTTCTCAGGATGAGAAAGAGTTTCAAAAAACTTTCTTCGCCATGTTGGAGATGATGAAGGTTTTGTATGAGCATTACTTGGAACGAAAGAGACTAGTTCTTGGTGAGTCTTCAAACGGAAAAAGTGAAGAAGGAGAGGATCCTCCTCAAATTCCTCCTTCACCTCCATCTTCACCTCCTTCTTCTTCAAGTTCAAGTTCTAAATTCAATGCAAAGAAACATGTCCATAAACATAAGAATGAAATGCCTTTATTAAAACTTGATGTGAAATTTGAATTACCTATATATGATGGTGAAGTTAATGCAAAGAGACTTGACAATTGGGTCAGACAGAAGGAGGTTTATTGCAGTGTGCAACAAATCAAGGATGAGGCAACTCAAATCAAGTTGGCATCATTGAGACTTGCAGGCACAACACTCATCTAGTGGCAAAGCAAGTTGAAAAATGGCACGCAACAAGTGGGTAATGTATTTCCATCATGGAAAAGTTTTATTTCTGCACTTAGAAAACAATTCTATCCTTTAGGTTATAAAGAGAAAGCGTTAATTGAATGGGAATCTTTGAAACTAAGAAAAGGACAAACAATGTAAGAATACACAGATGACTTTCGTAAAATGGCATTGATGTTAGATATTCCTTTACATACCCAAGCAACTCTTATGAAGTATATAGGAGGTTTACCTGCACATATTCAAAATACTGTATTCATGTTTGGACCAACTAATCTTGATGAGGTTTATGTTCAAGCTACATACATTGAAGCAGGGAAAACAGGTGTTGGTGTATCAGGGGAATCGTTTTCCAGGAAAGAGGACAAAAGGAAGTGGCATGGAAAGAAGTCAAATGCAGTAACAAGAAAGGAAAAGAAGCCCTCTTGCAAGCATTGCAAGAAAGGGGGACATGATGAGGACCGTTGTTGGCAATTGCATCCCGAGAAGAGGCCAAAGTGGTTCAAGGAAAAGAAAGGGAGGCAAACAGTTGTGGCAACAACACGACCCACAAACTTGGAATCAGATTTAGGTGACGAATCAAAAGTCTCATTGGTTGGTATGATAGGTAAATTGGTGAAGGATTTGATTGTAGAAGTAACTTGTTTCACATAAGCGTCATCATGAGGCACACTAAGGTTGACCCATTGATAGATAGTGGATCTCAATCTAACTTAATTTCATAGGAATTAGTTAAACAATTGGGATTACAAACATAGATACATCATAAGCCTTACACGTTTAAATGGATAAGCAACAATCATCAAATGCACATAACCAAACAGTGCACAATAAAATTTGCGATTTCATCTAAGTATGTGGACGAGGTAACATGTGATGTGGTGCCACTAAGTGAATGTGGAATGGTCTTATGCAGTCCATACTTGTATGACGGTAAAACAATCTTCTAGAGGGAAAATAATCAATATCATTTAACCAAAGCAAGTCAAGAATATGTGGTTCATGCTCATCATGTAAGGCAACTAAAACTCTTCAAACAATGGAAAAATTAAGAAAGGCGACTCAAGTAAGAAACACACCTATAATTGTTTCAAATTAAGTAATCGATCTTAAGCAAGAACAAGAGATGATTGTAGAATGGAAAATCAATCACACTTTTCTTCAAGATAAGCTAATGTCATGCAAGTGTTATAAACATATCAGCTCATTTGCAGTGATGTTTTTGATGCTATCATTAGTAATGTTGTCTACATGGATGATAGTGGCTTCAATAAGATGTGATAGGGTACAAATGGCTAACAATATGTTGTCAACTATCATGATTGTTTTACAGTTGATCTTGATGAGACATGTGCACAAGACAGAGTTCAAAGACAGGGAACAAGCTGGGTGGCCTATCTCGAGCTTGATGACTGGTCAGTAACCTTTTGGGGACCAAAAGGCCCTTAGTGGGATGTGTGATCCATAATCAGATCCAGGAGCTTGATGGGGCTCAGAAAGACCTAAAAATCATATTTTCCAGAATGGATTCAAAATGGACGTGTGCGTAGACCTCATTGATACGAGCCCAATGCAACTTGAACGGGCTCAAACGAATGTCATATGCTCTAGATATGGTGATCTGTTCATTTTTCAAAACATGCAAAAAAAAGATGATTGTACAGTTCGTACAGTGCCACATGGAAGTTGCCTGTATAGGTCGTATGACCGTACAACTGATGTGGTAGGCACAGATGGTGCTGATGTGGCAGGGTCCGTACAACTGATCGTATAGTGACTGGGCGTATGGACTGACACGTGGCAGGGTGACTGGGCGTACAGACTGAAGCGTGGTAGGGTGACTAGGCGTACGGACTGACACATGGCAGGGTGACTGGGCGTACAGACGCTGACGTGGACGGACAGGTGGACCAATCCGGGAGTGACACATGTCACCACTGTAAGGGTTACATGTGGCACATCTGTACTGCTTATGTGGCAGGTATAGTTGGAAGTGACTAGGTTAACAACTCAGTAGACAAGTGGACCATTGGGCGATTGACACATGGTATGTTTTTGGCAAATGGCATGGTGCCACATGGCACCCCATCATTTGTTGGCATGTATAAAAGGAATGTTGCACTCTAGTGGTATCGACCTCGTGACCTCTCGTACGGGATAATGCCTTGGGCAGGTCGGTCTAGCCAGCCTGCCTCGTGGTGGTCCTTGATAACCAAAGGCTAAAACTTTTATTTGAGTTTGCTTGTTGGTGTAGTTCAGGAGGAAAAGGGTTGGGGCCTAGCCCCAGCCCCTGGCGCGGTCACATATAGCCTCGTCATATAACCTCAGTCTACTATGTTAGTTTGGCACAGTTTTTAACTTAAGCCCAACCCACGATTGGAGCTACGTGCCACCATTCACCATAAGACCTGAGGGCTATTCTGTTAGTAGGTGCAATGGTTAAGGGTTTATCCCACTCGGTCGGGCTAGCCTACCGACCAGGGGCTAAACCACGGCCTAGTAAATCGGGGGCCTAACTAAACAACGCTTGCAGAGGGTTAAACCGTGGGCACATGGCCCAATAACATACGACCAGGTGCAAGACTTCGGGGCCAACGCACTAAGGACCAACGCTAGGACACATGGCAGGTCTCTATATGCCTAGGGGCCAGCGCATAAGGGGTTGCGCCCCAATATTTCTCATTAGTGGGTTTCAATACTATATTATAGTGATTTTATTGTTTTTTATTAACATATTTGAGAGATTTTGGTCATTTCTGGGGGATATTGGGCCCTTTTTGAGGCCAGATCTTGGGGGGAAGTTGGGAGATGGTTACCAACTTCAGATCTATATAAACTAGGCCTTCTTGAGGCCATGGGAGGACATTCAGAGAAGGTTTATGATGAAGATTTTCCAAGACAAAGCCATTTTTATGCAGGGAAGTTGTTGAGGAGTGCACCTTTGCGGGCTATTTCTGGGATCTCCGTTCATCCGATTTGAGTGCAGTTTCTTTTGTTAGGTTCTAGAGATATGGTAGAACAAGACTAGATCAATTTTGTAACCTTTAGGCACTACTGTGATGTACTTATGAAGATTTGAACAGAAATAAGAAAGCCTCACCCACTAAGACAAAGGCCCAGAGACGTAGGTGAGATTGCTGAACTCTGTTATCACATTGGTGTTTATGGTTTGCTGTTGTTTATGCTTTATTTCAGATCTGTATATGTGTATATGGCTGCTATGATTTCTCTTCATTTCTTTCTCTTTCATTCAGCTTCCTAATTGGTTAAATACCACATGTTAAATAACTCAACCATAGTTGTATAAAAGATCTTTTCAAATCACTGACACACCTGCATGATGGAGAAACCATGAGATGACCATCAAATCCCTAGAAAGTCTCTGGATTCTCCATTTTAATGAACATCTTCCTTTTTTTTTATAAGAAAGATTGGAAAAATTATATTAACTGTGTGGATGAATCCACTGGTGTTACAAAAAAAAGGTCTGTTCAGACCGTCTAGAGTTCCCTCTTAAGGAGAGGTGATTACAAAAGTGGGGATTGTCATAGAGTATATAGTGTCCTCCATGATTTTCAAAATTTTTGTATGTTGAATTCCCTGGATAGCTCCGGAAAAAAGTATCACTGATATAAATTATTCGATAAAACATACAAAGATTGAATCTTAGTTACCCTTTTCAACTTTTATTTGCTGCATGTTCGACCTGAATTCTGGAAGACGCTCGTTCAGGTCGAGGACTTGATTGATCGAGTTCGAATGGACGTTCCTTGAGTGTCCCTATTGGTCGCCTAGATTGCTTGGAGGAGCCTGCGAGATGTCTAGCTAGTCTAGTCTTTGCTGCAACATCTCGATCTTCATGCGGTTGGTTTCAATTTGATTACGCTAGGCGTCGCTTTCGTCTTGGATTTTACCAATCAGGAATCAGTGTTGGGATAAGGTTTCCAGCTCGAAGGCACAGTTAGTGCTCATTGCACCCATTTGAACTCTTAGACTACTGCAACCACCACAATCCACTTCCCAGTCATCCTCTAGCCAGCTTCCCGAGTCCTCCTGAGTTGCATTTTCTTGCTGCATTTCATTGTTTCCTGAGGAGTGATCGGACCTGACCGTTCCTTGAAGATTCTGCATAGAGCAACGGGAGAGCCACGAGCGGGAAAGGGAGGTGCTGATCTACGAAGGCGAAAGGAAGACTTGCAGGGGCAAGGGAGGTCGACAATATAAGAGGTAGGCAGAGAAAGACAAAGAATTCAAAGGAGTCCAGAAGTTCTGAGGTTCGCTAGAAAAGAATTTCCAGGGGTCATGAAGATGCGCGAGGCTAGATAGGGCTCTGAGGGAGGGGGGGAAGAGATTCTCGTGAGCCAAGAAGCAGGCCTAAGAGCGAGGAGACTGAGAATTCCAGGGTGCACTTAACAGGAGCTAGGCATACCGCGAGGGTGGCGAGGAAGCGAGGATAAATAACAGCTGGACCAGGATGATGACATGGTTTCTAATAAAAGATACGATGTACTTACCTGGGAGTTCGTGGGAGGCTCCCTGCAGAGTATTCCATCAGAAGCCATGGATGTGAGAGTAGAGGTGAGGTTGATGTCGAGGGAGCTACTGAGTTGTGGAAGTTGAGAGTCCCGTACCACTATCACAAACCTTTGAAGGTGAGAGTCTGGATTTCCCACGCGAACCAGGGATTTATCACTTTTCGTGATGATGGCGTTGGGGTCGTTAGCCACCTCTTTGTCTCGGGCAGAGAGGCCCACTCGTGTTGCGTGCCACCTGGTTAGCCTGCGTACTCCCTGCTCGAGGTGGACAACTACAAGCGTTCGCTTTATGCTGTTGGGGCTGCTTACCCACTCACCCGATGGGCCCATTCTTGACTTCGCGGATAAGCCTCCTTTCCTCTTGTCCCTTTTGGGGTAGTGATAGGCCTTCCTACGCATGTGCCCTTGAGTTTTGTTTGGGGCCAATGTGGGGCACCTTCTTGCACTAGATATCTTCCAATAAAAAATGATCATTAGTAAAGGGGCGCTAAGGTTGAAGCCCCGTCTATACTTAGGGTGCCTGGCTTTGCCCCTATTGCTGCATTGGCCAATTTATTGGCTTCACTGTTATTTTCCCTTAAAATGTGGTAGAAGGTAGTTCTGATTTCTCGGGAGACCAACCTAATTCTATCCATGGTTTGCTTTAAGCTTGGGTCTCTGGGGTTTGTTCCCTGTATCATCATTCTTATTATGGTTTTGGAATCCCCTAGGACTACAAGCTCTCGGATTTCATTAGTTTGAGCGAGTTGTACTCCTTTTAGTAGAGCTTAGGCCTCGCCTTTGTTGTTAGTTTCCGTCCCTAGATTCCAATAGTAACTTAAGGATTTTTTCCCTCCAGGTTCGAAAAGTACCCCGCGCCTACCTCCCCTTTAATGGACATCTTCCTTAACCATCAAATCCCTATGAAATTCATATCTGAAATAAATAAGATCAATTTTTAAAACTATATTTTCTTTTAAAATTATATTACTTAAACATAAATAATAGTTTATTGCATAATTTTAGTTTTATATTTAGTTTTTGTTTTAATTTTATATACGTTACATTGCATAGTTTTATTTCGTTTTAGTATTATATATGCTGGATGCATAGTTTTAATTTTATTTCATTTTAGTTGTACATACTCGAGATTGCATATTTTTACTCATTTTTGTTTTATATAGGGTGGATTGCATAGTTTTATTTCATTTTAGTAATATATATGCGTTTGCTATGCCAGTTTTATATACATTAGATTGCATAGTTTTATATACACCACATTGCATAATTTTATTATATATATATATATATATATATATATATATATATATATATATATATATATATATATATATATGTGTGTGTGTGGAATTAGATAGTTTTCAAATATTTTTAGTTTTTAAATATCTGAAATTTTTAATATTTTCAAATAACAAATTAATATTTTTCATAAATAAATAAATTTGGATGAGAATTGAACTGAGACTTTTTTTTATATATTTCTTTCCATTTATACTGCACTTATCAATCAATTTACACCCGTACAAATAATTCACACAAAGTATTAAAACTATTTGACTTAAATAATAATTTTATATTACATTTAAATAATAATTTATTTTCATAGTTTTCAAATAGTTTTATATTTACATAGTTTTCAAACAGTTAAACAATACTTCGCTTTGGAGAATACTTTTATAGTTTGTTTAAATAATATTTATTTTTAAACATTTAAATAGTAATTATATGCATACCAAGGTTTAAATGATATTTGTTTTTAAACATTAATTATATGTATTGTGATTATTCTATCAAACTTAAACGTAAAATATTTTTAGAGAAATCTTATGATGAAATTCTTTTAAACGAGATTAATTATTTGATTTATTTTATAAAATTCTTTTAATATTTTGGTATATTTGGTTTGATAGGTAGTTTTCAAATAATTTTTTATTTTATTTAAATAATAATTTAAAATGATAACTATTTAAATTAAGTATTAGTATTAAATTTTGATCTTTAATTTGTAAACAGGAAGAAGAATATTTTTTTATCATTAAATCTCATAGGTACATTGCATATTTTTAATTAAAAGACTGATTATTTTAGAAGTTTTCAATAGGCATACACCTCTCTATTTAAATATATGCATACCAAGACAACGATTTATTAATTTAGTTTATTAAAAAATTAATTTACTTAAATAATAATATATTAAAAGTTATTTCTTTTTAAACAAGTGCGACGACGAAGTTAAAAAGGAGATTAGTTCCAATCAGACTATTTTAGTCATATTCCTAACTAATGCCTACCCTAGAAACTAATGCCTGTGAAATTACCAGATATGATTGTGAATTTATGAATAAGTACAAATTGATATTTCTTGTTTTTAACAGGATAAAAAGCGAGGTTAAAACAAATCGGGTAACAACCACATTGAATCTTTAGGATTGGAGTAAATATAAACATGGTGAAATTTCTGGACATAACCGATCTTAGAGATCGATTAACTCGGATTTCAATACATTGGGTTAGGTAGAGAGTCAACAAATGTTATTAATTCTATAGAAGGGCGATAATGACTACTCTTAATTTAGAGCAGAGGTATGCATTGTATTGTCGATCCCTTAATTTGCTCCAGTAATCGATTGTTCTAGAGATTTGATTAGATTTCCCTCTCTAATAGGCGATCCACCATAGTTTAATTATCCAAACATTCAATTTACACCATAGTTTAATTATCCGAACATTTAATTTACACCATAGTTTAATTATCCAAACATTCAATTTAAGTGTTGATATAACAATGCATGCGATTATTAGAATCTAATAACCCCTTAAAAATTTTCAGAGTTTCTCATCAAGGTTAAAGGAGAAGTTAGTTGTCAGGCCACATCAACAAAGATACAATTTTACTACTCGTACTAGCTCTAGGGATTAACAAGTAAAAAATTTTGATATGAAGGTACAAATCCGTGATTGATGTAATGGCAAACTAGTTCAATTATGAAGAAGAAAAACAAAAATGGCCAAGTTGGTAGACCAGAGATATTTGGGATAGGATTTTGGGTGCAAACCTCCAAGATATAAACCTTGGTCGACTATATGAATTTCAAAGATATCAGTGGGACAAAAGAATATATCACCCGGACATAATATTAATTGTCCAATAAATTTATATTATCGAACTAAGCAAAGGCTCCAACAACGCTTTAAACATATCAACCAATGAAATGTTAGAAAAATACATTATTTTATAGATTAAAAAACAAAATTTTTATGTTCTTTATGTTAAACATTAGGTTTCTTACAAAAATTTGTAAGTCAAAGAAAATTAATATAGTAGTCAAATCCGAACGAACACTATATACCACCACCGACGATATAATAATAGATTATTAAAATTATATTTCATTTAAACTTTATTATCTTATATCATAAATTCGAAACATCTCATAAATCTGTATGATAATGGATCACCGTAACATCTTATGTGTATGAAACATCTTATCATGTTTGAAACAATGCTAATGTATCATCGTAACATCTTGTCATAAGTGCACATTGCAAGAGCTACTTGTTCCCAAAGAGTACAACTAAATTGTCATTGATTAAGAAGGTGTTTCATTGATTCCTCGTGCTAGTGGCAAAGAGGGCAAACCGATGGACCTATGAGGCCTCTTTTTTCTAAGGTTGTCCCAGGTGAGGATGCGATTGTGCGCTAGAATCCAGAGAAATGTGCTAACCTTAGGCCAACGATTTTCTTGCCAAATGCTACGCCATATGTTGTCCTTGTGCATGAGATGGAAGTGCACTTTGAGGGCATATGATTTTCTTATCGAAAAACTCCTTTGGAATAGTGGCCCCATTGAAGAATGTTTGGTCCATGAAGAATTTGGATTCTCCTTAGGGATGCCTCATCCTGCCACATCCTTATATCTATCTCTTGGGGAAGAACAAGATCTTGAAAAGAAGTCTTCCATTCTCTCCAGGGCAGATGAGAGGATGATTCTTTTCCAACAAATTTTCTCAATGCTGAAGTTGTGGCAATTTTTGCTAGGAGTCCATCCAAAATAGTGCATCCTCACCATTTCTATTTTCCTAGAATGCAAACTCCTGGACATGGGAGCAATTTAACCATGTTGCATTCCATATGAAAAAACCGCTGCGTTGCTCGTTCCAGGAGTATATTTTTGTCTCCATAATTTAGACCATAGATCTCTTGGGTGTTTTAGCCGCTTCCACCAAATATTGGCCTTGTGACTTCATTTAAAGTGCAAGGGCCCCTAAATCCCAAGCCTTCAGATAGTTTGGGTTTGCAGAGGCTTTCCCACTTTACCGGAGCCCATTTTTCACCCTCTTTGGTTCCATTCCAAAGGAACTTTCTCTAAATGTTGTGAATGTTATGGAGCATAGATTTTGGATGGGCTAAAGATGAGAAAAGATAAATAGGAATAGCTTGAAGCACCGATTTGAGTAACACTAGTCTCCCATCTAAGTTGAGAGAGAAAAAATTCCATGAGCTGAGGCATTTTTCTAAGGATACGATAAGAGGTTCCCAAGCGTCATTGTGTCGAGCATTGTTTATAAGGGGTATGCCAAGATATTTGGATGGAAGGGAGCTCTGTGAGAAGCCTAAGATTCGAGAAGTATGGGTTTGGATGGCTTGAGGGGTATTTAAGAAAAAGATCTGATACTTCTTGCTATTTATAGAAGTACCCAAGGTATCACTAAAGTCTTTCAGAATGTCACGAATTTTGAGGGCTTCTATAGCAATGGGAGACCTCATCATCATGGTGTCATCCATGAATTGGCTGTGAGAGGCAGGTGGTCAGATGTCGTGCAGAGGGAGTCCTTGGAGGGATCAATCCACTATGAAGCCTTGATATAGCGATTGATCCCTTCCGCCATGATGACAAAAAGGAAGGGGGAAAGAAGATCCCCTTGATGGATACCTCTAGACGGAGAAAAAGTTCTAGAAGGGACCCATTTACCAAGATAGAAAAAAAGGCAGAGGAAGTAAGATTGAGGACCCAATTGAACCAGTCTTTACTAAAACCAAAATCCAGGAGAAGGGATTGCATATATTTCTAGTTGAACTTATCAAAATATTCAGAAAGATATAGCTTAATTATCATGCATGGGGACTGAGTGGATTTCAATGAGTGTATTCCCTCATGGGCGAGGTTAACATTGTCTAAAATCTGATGCCCTTCCACATATCTTGACTATTCTTGCGAGATATTGAAAGGGAGCAAAGGCTTGAGCCTAAGAGCCATTACCTTAGTGATCAGATTGTAGATGACGTTGCAGAGTGCAATTGGATGGAACTGCTTTGATTAAGTGACCCACTCCTCTTTGGGGACAAGAGTAAGGAAAGTAGTGTTAAGAGTTGGAAGAACTCCTAGAGTGGCACGAGAATCCTCGATCAACTACAAAATTTATTCCCTCACTATGTGCCAACAATGATGAAAAATGTCTGTGGTAAATCCATTGGGGCTAGGGGATTTTCTTGTTGGTAATTCCTTGATATCCTGATCCACCCCCTCTATTGAAACCGGATGTACAAGGGATGCATTCTATTCCATAGTGATCAAGGAGGGGACATGCATAGTAATTTTGTCAATAACTAGAGATCTGTCAGGACAGGGTTTTATAAGGATATCCTTGTAATCATTGACAAGCTCCATTTCCATGCCTTCATGGTCCATTATTGGTTTCCCTTGTTCATTTTCTAGCATAGTGATGCGATTGATGTACCTGCATTGGATCATGGAACAATGATTTTTTTTTTGAATTCTTCTCACTTTCCTTTAACGATTGAACTTGGGATTTTTTGTGACAAAGGATTTTTTCTTGAGCATAATGATTTTCTACTACTTGAGCTACGATTTCCTCTTGAGCATAATAATTTTCCAACTGCTACAGTTTTGTTTTGTGTTGCCCTTAGTAATAAGTTGTTGTTGCAACTCCTTCGTGCTCTGTTCTAAGTCTCTCTGAGCTTGGAAGATATTTCCAAAAACATTATTGTTCCACTCCTTGAGATGTTGCTTAAAGTTCTTGAAATTCTACTGGAATCGATACATTAAGGTACCATGATGGACAATGGCCTCCTGCCACCACTTTTTAACATTCTCCTGAAAGTCTTGATGAGATAGACAAAACTTCTCAAACCATAAGGGTTTGCATTTGGGGGAGCTAAAAATATCTATCCATAGTTGTATGGGCCAATGATCAGAGCCCATCATTGGAAGAATATGGTGTTCCATTAAAAGACCATCCAACATTAAAGGCTCTGATATGAGGAAGCGATCTAGTTTGCATGCTATGTGTTGGGATCCTGATCTCCGATTCGACCAGGTGTGGATTCCATTAAAGTGTTATAGATCAACTAACTTAAGGGAATCAATTGCCTTCTTAAATCCCTTGCTCTCATTATCCAGACGTTGGATCCCCCCACACTTTTATTCCAATTAAAGAATAATGTTAAAATCACTGCCAAAAATCCAGCGCATGTACTGAACAAGATCTCCCAGGCCTTCCAGGATGTTAAAAAAATCTCCTTTCTCCAAGGGTGTTTATGGGCCATAAACATTAGTGATAGTTCCTTCCTTGTCAGAACAAGTGCTCAATAGGTAGCAGAGATGGTCCATTTAGTTGAAAAAAAACTGTCAACGAGGACTATGATTGTGTTCCATAGAATACAAATCCCCCCATACGCTCCTCTAAAAGCATTATAGTACACATGATTTCTCTGATTCCAACATTTAAAAAAAATGTTTGCTGCTTTCGTCCCCTCACATTCAGTTTTCTGTAACAATATGATGTTTGTATTCTCTATTATAATACTACTTGGGAGGATATGTTGCTTGAAACTTCTGTTGAGGACCCTGACATTCCATGATATGATCTTCATTAGGAAGAAGGATGGGGAATAGGAAAGAATCTCTCAGTGATATTTTGGATCTGTCCAGAATTTATCATATATCTACCTACTTCTCGTATTAACTGTTGGGTAGACTTTCTTCCACGTATTTTTTCTTCTTTTGGTGTTTTTCGAGCCTCACTATGTGGATTTGAAGGAATGCCAAACTCCACTCTATATCTGGAGGTGGCTCCAATCGTGGAGTTTAGATAGACTTTGTGGACTTTTCTTAGTTGTTCCATGGGTAGGGATGATAGTTCCTCCTTGCAATATGCTTCTTCAAGATGCATCAGATCGATCTATGCTAGTTCCCTTTCATATGATTCATCCTCCATGTCGCCTCCATCTTTAGTGATATGATTTTCATCCAGTGGAAGAAGATTCATATTGGGGATGATCTACTCAAGTATTGGCTCTAGGATTTCCTTAGATTTTCCCTAGGTTTTCTCCTTGCTCGATTGAAGAGGGATCACATTTAGATCGCGAGAGTCTGGAATCTAATCGAGGATCTAAAAATAATTGTTGGTTGATGGGCCCTTGGGAGGAACCGGGGTTGATTTTTTCTGATAAAAAATCAGTTTTCGCTTCCATTGAATTTGGGTGAAGCCATCCTTAGATTTTTCAGACGCAGTTGTTGCAGAGCTGGGAGGGGCATTGAGTGGTCGGTCTCTAAAAAAATGGCCACGCTCATGACATTTTTGACACTTGAAGGGAATGTGCTCATAATATATGGTTTGAATCCATTCCTCGTCATGATATTCCAAGCATATAGATCCTAACAGATGCTTAGAGATGTTCTTATAAACATAGATTCAAGAATAGGAGGTGTAACGACACTGACACATAGCTTCTGCTGCCTTGACATATATCCCTAGTGTATTCCAATCCCAACCAATATTTCTCCTAGCCAAAACTCCTGAGAGAGTGAGTAAAATCTGATCCAGATGGGAACATAAGTAAAATATTATTTTTTCGGGCTGAAGCACTCCGTCCAATATCTCGAATAGAGCCCTATCGAGTTAAATAAATAGGGTTCATTCTCAAAGATCCGTTCCTTGTCCTCCATGTTATGAAAAATCATCGTGAAGAAACCCTTAGACCCCAACTGAAGGTCATAATGAGCCTTAGGTTTCCACCAAGTGTTGATCCATATGATTAGATCTTTCTCAGATGGCCATAGCCCTAAAAGTTTATCAATAAGGGCATGATCCCTCATGTATTATGTTTTCTCTCCTACTATGATTGAACTGACTACATACCTTGGCGCTACCGAAGCTTGAGGAATGCATTTTCCTGGTTACCATGCCTTAGCCACTTTTGCATGGGAAGAGTTGGCCTCAATCTCCATTTCCTTGCCGTTGTTCAACTCCTCCTAATATGCTTGGCTTTTTTGCTGCGACGACGACTCAAAAGGGGGATGCGATCTTGAGGTCACTGCAGATTCACTAGCTACCACATTTTGGTAAGAGGGGGCTCGCGCCCCCTCATCTTCAACCATCATTGTGGACCAATATTAATCCTTGGATACTAGATCTTCATAGAAACGAAATAATGTCGAGTTTTGTAGAAACCCTAGAGCTTCGTTAACATCGTGATGGAATTCTTTTAAACAAAACTAACTATTTCAATTTAGTAAAATAATCTTTTAATATTTTGGTCCTAACGTATTTATGAATTATTATTATTATTATTATTAATATTGAGATATTTCGTTTGATAAATAGTTTTTAAATAATATTTTTATGCCATTTAAATAATTATTTAAAACCAAAACTATTTAAATGAAGTATTAAAGTAATATTTTATATTTGATTTACATAATACTTCATTTTAAACGTTTAATTAGTAGATATATGTTTTATGTTGTTTAAATAATAATTTAAAATGAAAACTATTTAAATGAAGTATTAGAATAATACTTTATATTTCGTTTAAATAATACTTCATTTTAAACAAATAGTAGATATATGCATACAAATATTGATAGTGATTATATGCATTCAAAGGTAATAATTTATTATATTTAGTTGATTAAAATTCTATTTTGTTTAAATAATAGTTTATTAAAAGTTTATTTCATTTAAATAATGGTATATTAAAATTCTATTTCGTTTAAATAATAATTTATTAAAAGTTTATTTCATTTAAATAATGGTATATTAAAATTATATTTCGTTTAAACTATATTAAAATTTTATGTCTCATATCACAAGCTAAATGCATCGCCAAGATTGAATATATCCAACTGCTTGGAAGCGTGGACTCAACAAACAAAGTCTTTAATATATATATATATATATATATAAACAAACAAGGGTTGTATGATAGTGTAGTCTCGGCCAATTAAGAAATATATGCATAATAATGAAACTTAATACAACTAAATGCATATGATTCACATAGATATTAAAGCTTACCATTTTCATATTTAATATTGTGCATATATTATAGCTTGTCATATTTGAGAATATGCTTGCATATAAAAATGTTAAGTCATCATTGTAAACATTAAAGCTTGTCATGTCCCTATTTAATATTGTGCATATATTAAAGCTTGTCATATTGTCTATTACTTATGGGTTTGAGCAAAATTTGTCAGTCATGAACAATCCCCTTCAAATTGGAACATGGTCTACATTTAGGTCACAACAAAACTATTAAAATAAAATAATATGACTAATATTCAAATAAATATGAACAAGATCTAGTGGCAAGGAACAAACAATATCGAGGAACGAGCTCCACGATATTTCATAGCCGAAAATGTTTCCATAGTTAATCTGTTTTTGTTGCTTGATAACTATTAGACTAAATGTTGTTGCGCGGGGGATACACCTGTGCGGAGGTGCAAAAGCTATACTTGTGTTGTTATGCATACATGTATAGCTTCCATACCTCCACATAGTTGTATACCCCATTATATAGTCTGCACCTATATATATATTTTCAAGTAAGTATGTATAAATTACCTTTCTATGTATAAATTACCTTTCATAAGAAAAACTTACAGTAGCGTCATGAGTGTCCGAGGACTGTGAGCGCTAAATTGCCCCGGAGGGAAACCAATTCAGCCAGTACCTCAAAACCATTAAAAGAACCCCGAGGTTTAAACAACTGGAACATAATCGCCCCATGGGGAAACCGATTCGTTCAGATTTGTCTGTCCTCCTAGAAAAACTAGGACTGACTTATGCCAGGCAAAAAGAGAAATATCCAAAAGTACACTTGTGGAAGCATGAACAAAACACAAAAAAAGCCATGCAGTTTGACACATGTGCAAGTGTCATCGCTCATGCAAACAGTCTGTTGCTTTCCAAGTTGTCCACTACTGGCGCCTGGAGAGACGGAGCCAAGACCTCTGCTGAGTTGTCCGCTGCTGGTGCCTGGAGAACCGGAGCCAAGACTGTCGCTAAGGTTGTTGATGCACTAGAGGCCTGGTTTGGAGAGTGTTAAGGGCCTTGCAGAGTGGAAAACATTTGAAGAATTTGCTTCCCTCTCTTGCCCAAAATTTCCAGACGGAAACGTATGTCATCCACATCCTTGTGAACCACGAACACCAGATCATGAAAAATCGCCAGACCATCTTGAAATTTTGTGCATGAGGCGCAGCGCGAGCAGGAGTGTGGCTGGCCCAGTGGTTTTCCCAAGTGGATGGAGGTGTCTTCCAGAGGAGAAGGCGCCAAGGGTGGATGCATAGGTGGTGGCTCCAGAGCAGAATTCACTGGTGAATTTGGTGGGATGACCAAGATCGGTTGCGAGGAGGATGCCAGGTCCGGTAATGGGCCAGGAGCGAAGCCCAATGAATTCCCCTAGAGGCCGCTTTGGCTCTGAGAGGACTGGCCAGAGGAGGAAGGTGAAGAAGGCGAAGAGCTATGCGACGGTGCTGAAGTAGGTTGAGGTTGGATGGCCAAACGAGCCCTGTTTTGATACCATGCAGAGCCCCACTTTGATTTCCCCCAAAGCCAAGGCATGACCAAAGCGAAGAGAAGGAATGAAGGCACGGAGAGTTGACAGATGAAGCGGGTGAAGGCCAAGGAGGATTGTAAACTGGGTGTTGGCTTTGCGGGGAAGAAGGAGATCTGGTGAACCAGCCAAGGAACGACACGATAAAAATTGAGCCAGAGTGGGAAGATGCACATGCAGAGAGGTGACCGTCATAAAGACTGCTCCATTGATCGGATGAGGAGAGAGGGGGGAGCGCGCTTGAATAGTAAATGGAGCCCTGGATGGAGTGAGGGAAACTCTTATTCATAGTGTGGGAGGAGGGGAGGTGCATGCGCTAGTCACGTGGCTGGTACTGTGCTGGCAGGTGCCGTCCCCTCCACTTTGACATCTAGTTCCAACTGACACCCCATCCGGGGGTAGTCTGCACCTATATTAAAGCTTGCCATCTCCATATTTAATATTATGCATATATTAAAGCTTGTCATATTTGAGAATATGCTTGCATATAAAAATGTTAAGTCATAAACTGTAAATATTAAAGCTTTCCATGCACCTATTTAATATTGTGCATATATTAAAGCTTGTCACATTTGAGAATATGCTTGCATATAAAAATGTTAAGTCATATACGTTGTATATTACTTATGGGATTGAGCAAAATTTGCCAGCCGCGGGCAACACCATTCAAATTGGAACATGGTCTACATTTGGGCCACATCAAAACTATTAAAATAAAATAATATGACTAATATTGAAATAAATACAAACAAGATCTCGTTAAAGAATGAGAGAGTTAAAAGGCGAGGAAAGGAATGAGCAATACCGAGGAATGAACTCCACATATATTTTATAGTCGAGAATGTTTTTCCCATCTAGTTAATCTGCTTCTATCACTTGATAACTGTTAAACTGAGTGTTGTTGGGCAGAGGATACACCTGTGCGGAGGTGCAGAAGCTATACCTGCGTTGTTATGCATACATGTATAGCTTCCGCACCTCGACAGAGTTGTATCCCCCATTATATAGTCCACATAGGTATTAAAACTTTCTATCTCCATATTTAATATTGTGCATATATTAAAGCTTGTCATATTTGAGAATATGCTTGAATATAAAAATGTTAAGTCATAAACTATAAATATTTAAGCTTGTCATGTCCCTATTTAATATTGTGCATATATTAAAGCTTGTCATATTTGAGAATATGCTTGCATATAAAAATGTTCAATCATATATGTTGTCTATTACTTATGGGTTTGATCAAAATTTGCCAGCTGCGAGCAACACCCTTAAAATTGGAACTTGGTCTACAATTGGGCCACAACAAAACTATTAATATAAAATAATATGACTAATATTGAAATAAATATAAACAAGATCTCGTTAAACTTGAACGAGAGAGATAAAAGGCGAGGCAAGGAACGAGCAATACGGAGGAACGAGCTCCAGGTATATTTTGTAGCCGATAATGTTTTTCCCAGAGTTAATCTGCTTCTTTTGCTTGATAACTATTAGACTAAGTTTTGTTGTTGTGCAAGGGGATACACCTGTATGGAGGTGCAAAAGCTATTCATGTGTTGTTATGCATACATGTATAGCGCCCACACCTCTGCACACTTGTATCCCCCATTAAAATAAAATAATATGACTAATATTGAAATAAATATAAACAAAGAAAAAATATATTATGACATTAGAAGAACTATACTTTGAAAAAATCCACACTTTTACATTGCCATAGTTGGTAGAAACAAATCTTTTTATGTTGAGTAGAGAAATAAATTTCCTTTTTGGTTAATAAAAGTAATGTGCATGTAATGGCTCCCATAATTAAGTGTATGTTTGCTTGGATTTACATTGAAATGCACAAGTATTGGAAGAGTTGATAAGTTACAATTAACACAACCCTAGTGATTGTGTAAAATGAGTAGAAGAATAAAATGTATAAAATAAATAAAAATATTTACCAAAGTGATTGTGTAAAATGAGTAGAAGAATACAATATATAAAGTAAATAAAAATATTATGATATTAAAAGATCTCTTAAACTTGAATGAGAGAGATAAAAGGCGAGGCAAGGAGCCAACAATATCGAGGAATGAGCTCCAAGTATATTTCATAGCCGAGAATGTTTTTCAGACTAAGTGTTGTTGTGCGGGGAATACACCTATGCAGAGGTGCATAAGTTATACATGTGTTGTTATGTATACATGCATAGCTTCCACACCTCCGTATAGGTGTATCCCCTGCACAACAACACTATACGTTACAATTAACACAACCCTAGTGATCATGTAAAATGAGTAGAAGAATAAAATGTATAAAATAAATAAAAATAAACTTGAACGAGAGAGATAAAAGGCGAGGCAAGGAACGAACTCCAGGTATATTTCATAGTTGAGAATGTTTTTCAGACTAAGTGTTGTTGTGTGGGGGATACACCTGTGCGGAGGTGCGGAAGCTATACGTATGTTGTTATTCATACAAGAATAACTTCCACACCTTTACACAAGCGTATCCCCCGCAAAACAACACTTACTATAATAGTTATCAATGTTATCAATGCATAACTATATTCTATTATTGTTTACATTGATAACTATTTGAATTGTGGAGTTGCGGGACTGTATGGAATCGAATCATTGCCCATGGCCAATCCTCTTTGGAGGTTTTTGAATCCAAAAATCCCAGAGTTAGATGCACTTGTTTGTGAAGCTACATTGCCTCCATTGTTGAAAGCTTGATTTATGCCAATGTTTGAATTTCTGCCACTAGAAATAGAAGAAACATTGAGAAAATTTCCGAGCATGTTCATATTATTACACTGGGAATGTGAGTTAATAAGAATTCGAGTTAAAAGTTATTTACGGAGGGGAACTACACCGTTTACCATTTTACATATTAAGTAATACCATTAAAATAAGAATTAGAGTTAAAAGTTATTTATGGAGGGAAACTACATTGTTTACCATGTTCCATATTAAGTAATACCATTAAAATTCATGAGAGTTAAAGTTATTTGTGGAGGAAAAACTACATTTTTTACCATGTTCTGTATTAAGTAATACCATTAAAAAATAGAATCCATTAGAGGAATTAATACTTGGAATCCAATTCTCATTAAACTTGTCAACAATAATTATGTTTGAAAAGGAGAATGTAAGGTAGTGCATAAGCAGGTAAAGAGATGAAGTATGCTTGCTTGAAGCTCACATTCAATATAGTGGCTTAATGTGGATAAATTTTCAGAGGCACATCTGTGATTGGTGCAAATACTAATAACATCAAGGACGTTGGTTGGGAAAGTTTTGTGATTAGGATTGTAACAACTCGAATGTACAAAAGTAGAGAAAAATAAATAAATAAATACACTTCACAAGACAAGTGTATGAGGTCGAAACATAGTCCAATATTTAGGAAGCTACATGTCTATTGATTTATTTTTAAAACTCTATGGAGAGCCGAAAATGCAATGGTTATATATAGATATATGTATATTATTCTATGGCATGTTTTAGTTTGAGCAATATGCAGATTATTTATCATGAGATAGACTATTCTCCACTCCGGAATAGGCCCCGTATAGCCTGCAGATGCTAAACCGTCTAAACCCCAATGTATCCCAACAATCCAACGATGAATGAGCTTTTCTTCTAAAGTTCAGACCGACTGCTAAAACTAAAAGAAACAAATAAATAAGTCCTTATTCTTCCTCCATGGCCATGACCAGCCCAAATCTCTACACATGTTTTCTCAAAAATTGCTATGCTACAAAAAGCTCCACCTTTTCCCCCGAAGCTCAAGCTGGCGACCACTAGTCTTTGCTGAAACAACCTCAAGATGCACCTTTGACAATCATGTCGACAATAATAAACAACCAAAGCATAAAATCAAAACTTGGAAAAGTAAACCAGAAGACCAAAAACAATACGTTCAAGAGGCACTAGCATCATTATAAGACTCGATGCTTTTCTTCCAATTTCAAAACAAAAGATGCATTTCACAACATCCACTGACGAGTCCACTGAGACTAGAAAGGAAACCATTCAAATCCCTCGACTCATGATCTATCTGTACATAATGCAAACAAAAACCTTAGAGTCGAATCAAAGATACTTAAATTAAATAATTCTTAAAAATATGTCACTTTGGACTGAATATATAAATTCAAGTTGCGCTATGCATCGACCATCGTAAAATCCCTTAAATGCATCATTTACGGAAAAAAACCAAACTAAAAACCCTAACATGAAAAAGGTCCGACGTTTAAGCTATCGACCATGGCTGTTAAGGTACCAAAATGGGAGAAGAATTAGAACCTTACTAGAGAATACAGTTGTAAATGATAATGCCCAAAATATATGCGTAGAAAATGACTAATATTTGGAGCTCAAACCCTCAACAATGGTGATTGCACAACACTGTAAAGATATGTGCTTGCAAATGTACTTTTGTTTTGAGGTGGGGCTTTTGTTTTGTTTTGATGGGGCTTCCCCTGTACACCCACCACCATTGCTCTCCTCGAAAAGTATCATGGTGGACGCCAAATTTTATATATATTATACATTTACAATAAGATGAGTTTGTTGTTCTATTAAATTATTCCAAAATTGTGAGTATTATTATGTGTTTATTTATGCATTGCACCTTGGTGTGTCTTGGTTGGATGACCAATAATGCGTCAATGTATAGAACATTATCAACACAAGATCATTATATTTATCAAACTCAAATACAACAAATCTCACATCTATATTGTAAATTAAAAAATAATACATGCACTATTTCCACACCTGTACATGCACATGTTCCAACCATCCGCTAAACATGTAGAATTAAATTGCATATTAAATTACTGTCGTTTGGCAATAAGATGTTGTTTTGAAGGACCACACAAAAGCCAGGAAAAAAATTGAATTGCTTGCAACAAAGTTGAACTATGGAAAAAACATGAAATTTGTGTTATTTATTTTAGTTATAAAATATAAAAAATCAACAATAAAAACAAAAACAAATAGTCTGGCCCATAGCATTAAATGTCCCCAATCACCCACTGACACAGTAGCAAGCTTTGGAAACCGACAGTAGCAAGCTTTGGAAATCGATAACTTTGAGACTCATATATGCACCACTTTGAGACTCATGCATGCACTCCTTCCGCACCTACATATGCACCTGTCCCACACCCATACATGCACATGTTCCAACCATCCACTAAACGTGTGGAATT
>JASDQU010101791.1:78203-128716 GCA_032191745.1 Picea mariana | reverse complement strand
GATTGCACAACACTGTAAAGATATGTGCTTGCAAATGTACTTTTGTTTTGAGGTGGGGCTTTTGTTTTGTTTTGATGGGGCTTCCCCTGTACACCCACCACCATTGCTCTCCTCGAAAAGTATCATGGTGGACGCCAAATTTTATATATATTATACATTTACAATAAGATGAGTTATACATTTACAATAAGATGAGTTATATTATACATTTACATTAAGGTGGACGCCAAAGTATTATACATTTACAATAAGCAAGTAAAAAAAAATGAATTGCTTGCATAAAAGTAGAACTATGGAAAAAAGCATGAAATTTTTTGTCAACACAAAATTGATTGCTACAGTCCGAGGCCTTCGATCGAGACTAATAAATAAAGCCATCTCTTTTGCATTTTTAGGTTCTGTAGAGGCCTTCGACAACTTGAACACCTTCACCCTCCCTCAGTCTCTTCTTGAACCATAAGGGATCTCAACTCCTTTCCCCCACCCCCATATTCGGGTTTCCACTCGTTACCCAATTGAGGTGGGTATGTTTGGGCATTCCCATGGTATTTGGGATTATTCACAAGAACAGAGCAGGTGAAGCAGTAGAGCTTTAAACTATGTCGTTTCCATAACAGAAGCATCGAATTCCACGACCTCTATCCAAATCTTTAATGTATGGTGGTTCATCCAATAAAAGAATAGCGAGTTGTTTTCCCAATAGGACACTTTATTACCCATATGTTTCGCAAATTAGTTTGTTCTCTTTTTCCCAAATGATTTGAAACATCTCATATATCCTTATGCTAATGTATCACCGTAACATAAATTTGAAACATCTTATGTATCCTTATGCTAATGTGTCACCTTAACATCTTATGTGTATGGAACATCTTATCACGTTCAAAATGAAGACTGTTTAGACACAGTTTTAAAACTATATATCATTTAAATAATAGTTTATTTACATAGTTTTCAAATAGTTTTATATTTCATTTAAATAATACATTAAATAATACTTCATTTTAAATGTTTATCTCATATACATGTATGCTAACAGATCTTGTAACATATTATTTGTATGAAACATCTTATCACGTTTAAAATGAAAACTATTTAAACGGAGTGTTAAAACTTTGTTTTGTTTAAATAATAGTTTTATATTTCATTTAAATAATAGTTTAAACAATACTTCATTTTAAACTTTATCTGTATGAAACATCTTCATGAAAGCTCAACATATACATGAAGATGTTTACATATCTTATTCATTTCGTACATATATATTATTTTATCAAATTGAAATAGTTATTGTCGGTTTGTTATTCATTTCGTACATATATATTATTTTATTAAATTGAAATAGTTATTCTCACTTCAATGTTTTAATTTCATAAAAAAATGTCTCTGATACAATGGGACTCTATCAATGATGGTGCTTGGATGTAGTGATCCAAATGCTTAAATTATCACAAAAAAAATAGAAATACACACCATGTACAACAATGTGAGCATGTAGTACAACTCCAAGATAAGTTACACAACAATTCCTTAAAGAATAGGAGAACCTCCTCCAAATAACCAATTACATTCATATATCACAATTCACATGTCATCAATAATGAATACATGATCTCTATATATACCAATTCACACCAACACATGAGGCTCCTTTACTATTAGACCGACCATATTACATATATATTTACACATTACATGTACATTTAGCCCCATATATGCCCTTCCCTTGGGGTCACGTTGACAAGTATTCCATCGTCTTCCTTGATAACGCTGATATCGACCTTCTGGTCTTCCTTGAAATATTTCCTGGTAATGAGGGTGTCAATATGGTTTCACATTTGATGGTTTTTCTTCACTCTGCACACCCATTTCATCTATCTTCTTTTTAGAGACAATGACATCCTTAATCATCTTTGCTTGGTCTTTGATTACTCTAGCCTTGGAGATAATACCATCGTATTTGGTATGTACATCCTCTAGATGGAGTTCAACTTCTTCAAATATCTTATGTTGACCTTCTTAAATCTTGTCTTCTTTCTCCTTTTGAATATGTAATGTGACCCCATCTATCAAATTTTGAAGTCCTCCTTCAATTCATGATTGCATTTCTAATTTTACCTCATCATTATTTAAGAGTTCCTCAACCTTTTTGCAAATTTTCTCTTCAAGTCTTTTGGTAGATTCTTTATCCAAGATCCTCATTTCTTCTTGATTTTGATAATTCTTCTTTTATTTTTTCAATATTTTAACCTCATCTAGTAGTTTTTTTGTTATGGTTTTGTAATCTACATATCTCTACATTTTTCTTTTTCAAATATTCCCTTGACTCATCTTTTTCCAACTTTCCTTGGCTAATCTTTTCTTGCTTTAAGTTCTTAACCTCCTTAATGAGTGATTCATTAAGGGATTGCAGATTGATGAACTCATCTTTTTTCTTTGTAATATATTTTCTTAGATCTTCATTATCCTTTTGCAATTTGGATACATTTTCTTTTGATTCCTTTAGTTCCACTTGAATTTTATGCATCTCCATTTTTTAAAATCCTTCATCCATTTATTTGAGAAGGGTTTTTCAAATTCTTCCTGTGTGAGGTTCCATCTAGTATCCTTATCCATACTCATCCACCACTTTAGAGCTTCACAAAAAATATAGAAACTTTCTCTTGAAGGATTCATATCATATTTCGTTAAAAACCTCAACCATTCCATAACATTGATTTTGTCTTTATCTTCATCTCCTGTAAATTCAGGTATTGCCATTGATTCTTAAGGGAGGTCTAACCACAATCCTCAACTTCCAACCTTGGTATATTAAGGATAATGATCTAAAATAGTTATAGTCCTTACTTCAATATAATATTCTATGTTTTTTCTTTCCAATTGGTTTTGAATTATCTCAATCAGACATCCCAATCAAAAGTTACGATAGTTTTAAGTAAACATACCTTTGAAACCCTGATTTGGAGTCTGTCTTGCTGGCCGACCTTCCTTCTGATGTATTTATGAAATTTTAGCCCATACGAGTCTGAAATTTCGACATGTAGTACTACAAAATGTCTTCTCCGTAATGCCACATATCTGACCAAAATTGGGTGTGCCAAATGAAGGTTACGATAACTTTCCCAAACCTTGCTGAATTTTGGCCTATTTTGGAGAACAAACTTGTACATAATGCCACACATCCAATATTGGATAACTAATTCTAAAATTTGCATCCCAAATACTAAGGAACTTCCTATTTCTAATGCAATTAGTCTCATAGAATTTGTATCCTCTAGGAAGAATATATGAATGTTTTCCCTGGAACACTTGTTTGAGACTAGTTACATGACTAGTAAAAAATCCTACCTTTCACAATGTGTATCTATGAAAGTACAATGACCTAGAAGCTGGAATTTTCACCACAGGTACCTTGATATGTCTTGTAAACATTATTCAAGTTTCAATTTCGGAAGTGGCCCATAAAAAAATTATACTGAAAATTCCTAGATGACTTTCTTGGAGAGAAAAAACCCTAGGATCGATGCTCTGATACCAAATGTAGTGATCCAAATGTTTAAATTATCACAACAAAACAGAAGTACATACCATGTACAACAATGTGACCATGGAGAATAAATCCAAGATATATAAGTTACACAACAACTCCTTAAAGAATAAGAGAACCTCCTCCAAATAACCAATTACATTCATACATCAAAATTCACATGTCATCAATAATGAATACATGATCTCTATATATACCTATTCACACCTACACATGAGGCCCATTTACTATTAGGCCAACCCTATTACATATATATTTAGACATTACATGTACATTTATGCCCATATATGTCCCAACCCCTCCCCCCCTCCGAGGTCATATCATATACATTTAACTAAATTTTTAGAATTAGTAGTTTTAGTCTAGGGAATTAACTATTTTTCTAATCATTCACAACTATGGGGAAGAGAAAAAATTTCATTCAATCATTGTAATGGATCATTGTAGTCTCTTATGCTCATAGATTATGTTCATTTCTTTGTAGTAATTTCTACTCATTGATTATGCTAATTTCTTTCTAGCAACATATTACAAAAGAAATAGTAGTGAATATTTAACATCTTTACGACGATAATGTTTTTCATCTTCATTATATAATGGATTATGTATCTTTGGGTGCTAGGAATTTTCTTCATATGCTTATGGATCCAAATGTTTGGAGGTTTTCGTTGTTTGAGATTATTGAGTAAATATTTATTTGGTTTCCATTCTCGGTGTTGACAAGATTTAGAATGGTTTGTAAACACTAGAATGTTGTTTTACAAAATCGTCTGCTCTTGTCTCGATGCAAATAGATTTAAAGTCAAAGAATTTGGATTTTTGGTTCCCTTATTCCATAATGAAGAAAGTTGTTGTTTTGGAACCTACCTTATTGATAAAGGCCACATATCTCATTTTGTTTTATCTTTTATATATTTAAGATACAGAGTTGAGTTTATAGTCAGATCAATGATTTTGTTGTCTTTACCAACATCACGCTGTTGTCCACTCTCCACACTCGACAACTAAAAAACCAGGTTCCAAACTCTAGTAGTAGTTCTAATCCACTAGTTCTCTTCCCCACAACCTACACAAACCAGGGAATGTAGCCAATTCACTTCTCTCAGTTCACCAGGTTGTACCATTCACTTATCAGGGATTCCAGTGCACTCGGTTGGCCAAGAGTATCTCAACTAGAGACTTCAAGAAATCTTAGCTGCTTCATGAGTGCTCACAATAGTCTTCACAAGGCTTGTGAGCCATTTCTCATCAAGAAAACACACTATAGGATTACAACATGTCTAACATGCACATATGTCACATTTCTAGCATAAAACACAACCTAAAAATGGATTCCTTCAAGCACAACATGGTTGGTGCTCTTCCCAACACTCAACTCCTCTCTTGTTGCCCAAAATATGCATGTAAAAACTGTTTGGCCATACAAATTTCCTTTTCCTCCAACCAATTGACTCCTCATTCTGTCCAATGTTGATTGTGCTTCATCCCCATGCTCCCAAATAACTATGGGATGTGACTCTCATACCCACCCTCTTACATGAAAATAATGATTGGCTATGGGAACACTTAACAACAAAATAAAAGGATTACACAATGATAATAATTTCAAGATTGTGGGTTGGATTAATACCCATGAATACCCCTTGGACTCCTCTTTCTTGTGGAGTCATAGCCCCCCATCATTTTCATCCCTCTCATTTCACAACTAGTGATTACTACTTTTATTAATTATTTCAATGTTCATAATATAAAATTCGCCCCCCAACCATATTAATCAATATGGGCTCTTTTCCCCAATAATATCCACTCACCAACCTAATTCATATTTATACAATTACATTACAATTTGTGGGGACTAATCCGTAACATCCCCCAACTTAACCGAGGAACATTGCTTGTGGAAAATACAAATAAATTTGAAAATTTATTCTGCTAATTAATTATTGTAGCTTACTAATGCAGGAGAATCACACTTAGGCAAACTTCTTTGTAAATTGAGCCTCTAGAAGGCCTAACTATTGTAAGGGGATAAGTTCCTCTTGTAAATATTTAGAAGATTCTTAGATAGGGTGAGTTGTTTGATTGAAGTGTTGAGTATGTAATTGAATTTGCCTTGTTATCATATTTCGAGGACTATAAGAGATCTTAGGGATAATTGTAGATTTTATGGAGGATAATAAGGATCTAAACTAATTAGTAGTTCTGTTCCTTCTGTATATGGAAAAATCCTATGGGATATAACATGGGAGAGTGAGGTATGTAGAAAAAGTCCAAGAGTTGGGTTATAAATGAGGTAATCAGAACCAATAGAGAGAGAGAGATGGCTAGGGAAGAGTAAGTGCCCAAAACAATGTGTAATCATGCCAAAGAGGTAGTTCCATATTGTTGAGAATGTATGTATAGAATCTAGTTAATGGGATTTGTCAATTCATGCCTTCCTTGTGTATGTGGATAATTCTCTGTGATAAAATATTGATGCATGGTTTGTAATCTCGGCGTGAACGAATGTTTGAATATCTAGTAATTGAGTAATTAAGAGTCTGTGTGAACACACTGTATCTAACAATCGGGGAAATCATGATCGTTTTGAGGTAGTGAACCGACATGGATAAATGTTTGTGAGTAAAGGAAGTTTAACAAGATTGGGATGTTCTCTAGTGAATTAGGGTGATTGAGATCGAAAGGAGAAATTGACATGTAATTGTAGTATTCAATCATAGTACTCAGGCATATGAATAGACCCGAGAACGAGTCACTTTGATAGAGAAGTCAAGCCAGGGTTTAGTGTTCAGGTTCAAAATTTTAAAGAGTAGTAATGTATAGGGTAGATCTCTATTAAGTAACAAAGGAATTGAAGGTTGATGTTCAAGTGATAGATGGTGAAAATCAAAGTGTTCCTTCGATCTGAATATTGATGAGGGGGGAAATGAGATTGTATTAAGGTTAATTTTGGAATGAAAGTACTTTTGTGGCCATCACATTCATCATTGAGGAAATAAGAATGTTGAATCCTAGAATCCTAGTGTGGATGAATCATGGATAGGGTTGAATCCTAATGTGGATGAATGAGGATGTTGTTGTGTATTGAAGAAATAAAATCATTCATTCCAAAGAGCCTATAGACCATAGTGGTAGCCTATCAAATCGATTGATGATATAGTGGGAGTTTTTGTCTAAACCTCATTATTGTTCAAAGGAGTGAATTCTTAATGATTCCAAGGACTAGAGGGTTAATGAGAAATCCAAAGATCGAGATATAACCCAACAAAGGAGTGTATCCAATCTGCATGTAGTCAAAGCCATGTTCCAATTGGTATAGATTTGTGGGAGGTAAATATTCATCTTATGTATTTTTTCCATGTTATTGATTGGTACTAGTGTTAATATTCTCATCTAGAAGGGTAGAGTGTTAACATCTAAGAGTTTTCGAAATATCTATTGATTAGAGTGATGGGTTTATTGGAGAGGCATTTTTATGAATTCGAATGTACATATCAGAGAAGAAGTCAATAGAAAAGGTTTCTTAAAATCTTGTAGTAAACCATTCTAGTAGCAACATAGGAATATAATTCTTGTAACCAACACAAATTGGGTAGTTGGCATAAGAGAAGAGGGTCCTTGAACAACAAGAAGAGTTAAAGGGACCCTGAAGCCCATCACTTACCAACTACGAATTAAACACATATTTAACTAGATTCCGATACCCATAATTAAATGCATCTACAACATTGTAAATGAACATAATGCATCCAAATAATCATCTACAACAACACACAAAAACCATTCTCATGCACATGGTAAAAACAAAACCATAAAATTCATAGGAAAACTCGGAGAATAGATAAACACTTCTCTTTTTAAAACATTTGTGCAACCAACTACTTTGGAAGGACGTTGCACCCAACCATAGACTCGTTGTTCTAAATATAAAAAACAAATCACCCTTGAGATGGGGCTAGGAACCCACAAGAGAAGGGTGCCTCTCAGAGTCCGTTCACAACTCAATATCCCATAACCCATTGGTATTCTCCTAAAACTATCCCAAATTTCCTCCAATTCTCTTCCTCTTGACTTGACCAACCCAAAGAATGTACCCCTTCATTACTCTCATTCTATCGGGCATCCCATTATTTTATCAGGGTCTCTTTGGCATAGGTAACAAGGAATCTCTCTGTTGGGAATTCAAGGGAACTCATTGCCAGAAAAACTACCAAGAAAACAACAACAAACACTTGTTGTTACAATACATCTCACAAAATAGTTCACTCTTTAGGCTTGACAACTTGTCTCTGCTTGATGTTCATGTAAAAATTGAATGTGAAAAACTGCCTATTCTCTCCCATACGGATTTCCTCTATTTTCCCAAGACAATTGAATGCTCACTTTATCTAATGTTGATTGCACTTCAACCTCATGCTTCCAATAACTATGGGATGTGACTCTCACACCCACCCTCTTACATGAGTTTTAATGATTAGGCTCTCATACTCTCAAAAAAAAAATAGAAGTTATCATCATTGATAATAAAGTCCAGGGAAATGGGATGAAGTAATACCCGTAATTAATTCCATCCCTTGGACCCCTTTTGGACACTCTCTTCTCTTGTGGAAAGCTCAACCACCATCTCTATCCATATCTCCCAACAACTGACATCACATTATATTTATTAAAATTAGAAAATACAATTCACATATTACATTGCTTGGACATAGCCACATTCATATCTACATTATGCATTAATTAAACTGGGGATTATAGTGGGGATGTTATTGTTGGGTAGATGTGTTCTATTCTTTGCATGTGTGTGTGTGGGTGCGTCAAATACGACAACTGCATCTGACGATCCCTATTTTTAGCGCATTTGTAAATTAATCCCGGATTAAGGGATTAGGGTTTTGCTATCTACGGAATACCTAAAAACATTGTATATATTGTATGGTGAATGGTGAAATTCGATATNAATACGACAACTGCATCTGACGATCCCTATTTTTAGCACATTTGTAAATTAATCCCGGATTAAGGGATTAGGGTTTTGCTATCTACGGAATACCTAAAAACATTGTATATATTGTATGGTGAATGGTGAAATTCGATATAATGAATATAAGAAAGGTTTTCCCAGTTGAGGGTTTTCGGTATAAAATCTCTATGTACTCTGTGTATGAGTGATTGATTAATTTCTGTCTTGCTTAAGAATCTATATGCATTGCTTTACTTCGCAGGTTTAAAAATTACAGTTACATCCCCCCTCCCCTACAATTGTACATTGTCTTCGGTGCACAACACCATTCCAAAATACATCATAATATTCAAAAATATAAAATTATGAAATCTGTTTACTTCTCGAGCAATAATATCAACCAAAAATCTCTCATTCTTCTCAACTTGTTGACCCAAGGAATGTGCCCCCTTCATTGCCTTCAGTGCATCAGGTTGCACCATTCTTTTATTAGGGATATCAATGCAAGTGACCAAGAATTCTTATATATGGCTTGGGAACTCTAGCTGCCCAAAATGGAGTCTTGCATTTTTAGCTTCTATTTTGGAAAAAATTTATAGGTATTCCTCCCGCATAGTTTCTTCGTGCTCCCATGTTTCATATTCAGGACCATAGTAGGTCCATTGAACCTTTACTAGCCCTATGGATTTGTTCCTAATCACTTTTAATTTCCAGTCTAGGATGTGTACTGGTTCCAGTCGGAAATCCCCTTCGTTTTCCACCTGGATCACAATCCAATCAATTATGTGGTTAGGGTCAGACACATATTTATTTAATATGACTCTAGGTGATGCGTTGTACTGAGATTTAAATTTATCCCAAAGCCTTTGAATAACCCTTTCCAAAAATTTGATGTAAATTTTGGATCTCTGTCTGAAACAATTTCCTTAGGCACACCATGTAGCATGAAAACTTCCATCATGCAAATCTCTGCAATGTTTGCTACCTTGTGTTTGGTATTCATAGGAATAAATTGTGCATCCTTTGTTAATTTTTCCACACCACCATGATGGAATCATGTTGCTTCACCGTTCTGGGAAACTTTGTAATAAACTCAATTCAATTTGTAATGAAATTATTTTCTAGAATTGTGTGTATATATTTTTCTCTAACATAAAATTGTTTGGATGCACATTTTCTTGTAGAATTTAGAGGTATGTGAAGGAAATTTGGTTTCTGTATGAGAACCACAACTATGGAAGATTCCCAAGGGTCCTACAGTCATAAAAAAGAATTTAGAGGGATACATGTCAGCATGGGAAATGCTGAGATAGAGTTTAATGGAAGAAGAGACAAGCATGAGCCTATAATTATGAGAAGCCTGTAGAGAGAAGTACAAAGTTATAGGGAAAATAATGAAAAGATTATGAAATCCCAGGAAGATATTCTTTAGATTCTGAACATGTTGCAGAGGAAAACCAATAAATATTCTGACACAAAGTAAGCAACTAGTGCTAGACAAGTGACGACATCCAAATCCCATAACATAAGGGATGAGCATGGGAATGACGAGATATCAAGGAGTATGATCAAGCACCATCATTCCCAGGGCAATCCACTAGGGGAGCTCATGCAAGTTCAGGGAGCAACCCAAGCGTGTCTCCTGTTAGGAGGCAGAGGAGAAGGCCCGAGGAAAACATCTTGCAAGGTGAACTCAGGAAAATCAAGCCAC
The DNA here is from genome assembly GCA_032191745.1 of Picea mariana. Taxonomy (NCBI): domain Eukaryota; kingdom Viridiplantae; phylum Streptophyta; class Pinopsida; order Pinales; family Pinaceae; genus Picea; species Picea mariana. Next base: position 118,495 of record JASDQU010101791.1, on the reverse strand, counting down.
CGAATTTCAATGGTGAGCATGGGAAAGGAGAAGAGGCCGAGGATTGGATGTTGGAAATGAAGAAATATGTCTAGTTTCATGATTATCCCTCTAGGGTAGAAACAAGAATTGCAACCTACTACTTGCAAGGAAAGACAACCATGTGGTGGGATCAACTTAAGGAAGGCAAACACCTTGATGAGAAGAAGGTATCATGGAGGTAGTTCAAAGGATATTTCCAAGAGAAATATTTGTCTAAGCATTATTATGAGAGGAATACGAAAGAGTTCTTTTAAATTAAATTGGGAAGCATGGCAATGAATGGATATGAGAAGAGGTTCTTGGAGTTGTTGAAGTATGTAGGCTTCATAAAGGATGAGAAGGTCAAAATACAAAGGTTTATGAGTGGGTTACCTTGCTTCTATAATGATTTCTAGATACAATATGATAACCCCATAACTTTGGAGGAGACCATAAGGGGAGAAAAACATCTTTATGAGAAAGCATAGGGAGGATAGTCTTCTAAAAATCTTGGAATGAAAGATGAAAGGAAAAAGGGATCAAAGGAAGAAATATTTTAAGCCACCCTTTTTCAATAACAACTCCCAAGCAAATCAACAAGGACAATCAACCCAAAATGAGCATAAGACAACAAATTCATTTGGGAAAAGGCCAAGGCATCAACCTGTACAATGTTGGGGATGTGAGGAAAATCACTTATAGAGGGACTGCCCTCACAAAGGTGAAAGAGTGAGGATTTTCCACAACATTTAAGAGGATGAAACAATTGAAGACCTGGGAGGACAGCCTTAAATTGAAACAATTGAAACATTATGCAACCTTGGACAAAAGCAAGCAGAGTATCAATCCCCTATGATTGAAGTGGAAGGTAATATTGATAACTAGACCATAGCAATTTTAATTGATTATGGAGCTAGCCATAGTTACATAAACTCTAACATTGTTGAAAGATTTCACTTGCAAAGGAGTAAGCATAATAAATCTTGGTTAGTTCAGTTAGCCACAGAGGCTAAGAGAAAGATCAATGAGTTGGTTAAAGATTGTCCAATAGACATGAATGGACTCAACACAAAGGTAGATGTGAACATCATACCATTGGGTTTATAGGATTGTCTAATTGGCATGGATTGGTTGGAAAAACACCATGTCATCCTAGACTATTACAAAAAGATAGTAACTTTTCTTGATGAGGGAGGGAAGCAGGGAAAGATTCAAGGCATTCCGAGTGCTGTAGATGTTAGAGAAATTTCAACAATGCAACTGAAAAAGAGTTTCAGGAAGGGATGTCAAATTTTTGCATCCTATATGGAAGAGGCAACCATAAATAAAGTGGAAAGTATTGAAGACCATTTGGCCTTGAAATATTTTGAAGATGTTTTTAGGGAAATTCTAAAATTTCCACCAAAGAGGGACATTGATCTTTCTATTGATTTGGTGCCAGGAGCTGCCCTAGTGTCCAAGACACCTTACAAAATGGGCACACCAAAATTGAAAGAGTTGCATATGAAACTTGAAGAGTTGTTAAAGAAGGGGTATATACGACCAAGTGTGTCACCTTGGGGAGCCCCAATTCATTTTTTTTGAAGAAAGATGGAACCTTAAGGTCGTGTATTGATTCCATACAGCTGAATAAGGTCATAATAAGGAACAAATATCCTTTGCCAAGGATTGATGATCTTTTTGAATAGCTGAAAGGTGAAAGAATATTTTCCAATATTGACTTGAGATCAAGTTATCATCGTATAAAGGAAGATAGTATCAACAAGGCAACGTTTAGAACAAGATATGGACATTATGAATTCACAGTAGTGCCATTTGGGTTATCAAATGCCCCAGTTGTTTTCATGTGCCTGATGAATGAAGTGTTCAAGAATACCTGGACACATTTGTGATTATGTTCTTGGATGATATACTCATCTACTCAAGGACAGAATAAGAGCATGAACAACATTTAATAATGGTGTTGCAAGTTTTGAGAGAGCACAAGTTGTATGCGAAACTGAGTGCATCTTTTATCAAAAGAAGATTCAATACTTAAAGGGGCATATTATTTTAATAGATGGGATAACAGTTGATCCTAAGAAGATAGAGTAAAGAGGATGGCCAGTGCCAAAGAATGTGACAAAGGTCAAATCATTTATGGGTCTTGTTGGTTATTACCGAAGATTCGTAGAAATATTTTCAAAGATTGCAAGCCCCATTACTTATTTGCAAAAGAAGGGAGTGAAATTTGAATGGATTCCTAAATGTGAAGAAAGTTTTCAGCAATTGAAAGATACGTTGATAAGTGTGTCGGTCTTGAAGATTGCACATCTGGATGAAGACTTTGTGGTGTGCACTAATGCATGCAAGGAAGGGCTTGGTGGAGTCCTCACTCAAAAAAGGCATGTGGTATGCTATTAGTCTTGAAAATTAAAAGAGAATGAGAGGAATTATGCTACACATGACTTGGAATTAACAACAATTGTACATGCATTAAAAATGTGGAGACATTACCTCATGGGGAGAATATTTGAGCTATTGACAAACCATCGTGGTTTGAAACATTTGTTTGGACAACCAATATTAAATGACAACAAACTAGATGGATAAAATTTTTGAGTGAATATGATTTTGAAATTAAACATATAAAAGGAAAGGAAAATCAGGTGGTTGATGAACTCAACATAAGAGCTCATGAAATGCATATTTAAACCATCAACATGTTCAACACATATTTAGAAGACATAGTTTTAGAGGTTGCAAATTTAGATCAACAATATCTAAAAATAAAAAAATAAAACATTACAACGAGGCATTTTACATCAGAAATTCAATTATTATGAGTTGAAAGAGGATGGAATACTCATGTATAGAGGAAAACTATATGTGCCGAGTTCCATTGAGTTGAAAAATAAGGTGCCGAGGGAAATGAACGATGTGCCATATCCCGGGCACCTGTGATATCAGAAAACAATTGTAGCTATAAGAAACCAATACTGTTGGCCAAGAATGAAGAAAGAAGTCACTACTTACATAGCCAGGTGTCTAGAATGTCAAAAGGTGAAAACAAAGCATAGACATCTAGAGGGGCTGCTACAACCATTGTCCATGCCTGAGTGGAAATGGAAGTCATTACAATTGATTTTATTAGAAAGCTTCCCATAACAATGAAGCAACATGATTCGATCATGGGTGTGGTGGGAAAATTAACAAAGGCTACACATTTTATTCCTATGAAGACCACACATAAGGCAAAAAACATTGCAAATATTTACATGAAGGAAGATCCAAAATTTACATCAAATTTTTGGAAAGAGTTATTCAAAGGATGTGGGACAAATTTAAATCTCACTACAACGTATCATTCAGAGTCAGATGGGAAAAGAGATATGACTAACAGAATCATTGAAGACACACTCAAAGTATATGTGATGGACCAACCATAAAAGTTGGAAGATTATATCCACTTATTGAAATTTTCTTACAATAATGGGTATAAAGCCTCATTGAAAATGAGCCCATTTGAAGCATTTTATGGCAGGAAGTGTAACACACTAGTGAGCTGTTATAACCCAACAAATAGAGATATCATTGGACCAAATTTGTTAAAGGAAATGGAAGAGAAAATGACAAGGATTAGGAATAATTTAAAGGCTTTTTGGGATAGACATAAAGGTTATGCAAACAAGAACAAATTTTTTAGAGATTTTAAAGTGGGCGAACATGTTTTTCTAAAAGTGAAAGCAAAAAGAAGTTCGATAAAATTGGGTTGTTGCCCAAAGTTGGAAGCAAGATATTGTGGGCGTTTTTAAATACTAAAGAAGATAGGGCCAATTGCATAGATTATAGCGTTTGCTGCATCCATGAGAGTGCATAATGTTTTTCATGTATCATTATTAAATAAATATCTTCCTGATCCTAACCACATAATTTATTGGATTGTGATCCAAGTGGAAAACAAAGGGGATTTCTGGGTGGAACTAGTACGCATCCTAGACCAAAAAGTCAAAGTGCTCAAGAACAAATCCATAGAGTTGGTAAAGGTTCAATGGACCTGGTACGGTCCTAAAGATGCAACATGGAATCACGAAGAAACTATGTGAGAGGAATACCCAAAAATTCTTGCCAATTTTGAAGAAAATAGAAGCTAAAAATGCAAGACTCCATTTTCAGAAGCTAGAGTTCTGAAGCCATATCTTAGAATTCTTGGTCACCTACGTTGATAACTGTAATACCCCTATTTCCACAACTTGTAATTAATCATTAATTATGATTACCATGATATGGCATGTGAACAATGTAAATGTATTATTGTTTAGATTGCCAATAACTGACTGTGGGGGTGAAGCCTTGAAGTACTGGCCATGATATCACTAGAGGAAAGAGTGAGGCAACTGTAGAAAGGGTTGATTATGTCAAAATGACCCCAAATTCTCTTTGTTGAAATAATAAGCCTCATATTGATCCCAAGGAAAAATCAGTTAATGAGAAAAGGAATAGTGGTTGAACAATCAACTACCCCATTTAATGGAAGCATGGAGGGTCTGGCTGAGGAAATATAAAAATTTCAGCCTTAAGTACCACAAAGGGAAATTTCCTGCAGGTCCAGACTGACCCGAGTTCCTTCTGAAAAAAGGAAGAGGACATGTCCAAAATCCTTCCTAGGGAGGAAAATGGTGTGCAAAAATACACACAAAGGCAGATAAGAAGGGGACCATGCCCACAGGGGGGTGTGCGACCTAGATATGCAGAGAGAAAATAGGAGAAGGCGTGAGGCTCTGGGGTTCTGAAGAATAAATGAAGGATCACGTTGTTCTGGTCAAAAGGAGAGAACAAAAGAAAGGATCTCTCAGAGTTTGTAGAAAACATGACCTGAGAATAAGGTTGCGAGCTTGATGGTGAGGGAGCATCTGATAAAACTTGCAGAGGCTGTGACAGAGAAAGTATATATGAGAAATTGCAAAAGTTCCCTAGTGATATCATGGCTTGGCACGAGGGTGGCCAGTGCGCTAAGAATGAATTCCTTTGAGCCTATGGTTGGGTGGAAATACAAACACCCACAGTTAGTTGGTCAGTGATCGATGGTAATAGATAAGTATTTCATATACCACATGTACTAGAATTGAAATGCATGATTTGAATGTCTGTAATTGTGATAAATTGTGCCTCGCATGAAATTGATGGTAATAATGCTTACCGTTCTTCTGTAAACTGTTTCATTTGAATGGTTGTAAGATGAAAAGTTTGGCCTCTGTTCTGGTTGGAAAATCCTCAAGGTGTTTTCCCAAGGATCAACTTCACTGTTTTAGAGTCGGGGCAGACTCTATGGGACTGCTACAGTCCCGTTGATCCCTGGAAAATACCTTTCCTTGTTTTAGAACTTAAGTTATGTTAATGGAAGGCGCTTCCTTCAAACCAGTTGTCCAAGGGACCATGAGCTCATGCCCACGACCTTAACCAAATCTTGGCAAAGAGTTATGAGTGTAGCCTTTAGAGCTTGAAAAAGTTCCATAGGACCAGGTCCATGGAACCCTTTGCTACACAAAAAAGGGAGCTAAGTTATTCGGGACTCTGGGAGTCCAGAGCTCTGGGGTGAATGAACATTGCAACGTCCAAATGCACCGAAGGTGACCTATCAGACCGATAAATTGATGTTTGTCCGACAGTTGTTGGTCATTTACCCATTATCACGGGACTCATCCTCTTGTTAAACCATGATCCACTTCTCGGACGTGAAGTAACGCGAGCCGTAGATATGAGGGTATATAGGATCTCCCCTGATCGTTGCATCTAAGTAGTGGTCAGTCTGACATTGACCACTCTAGGAGAAAAGGAGTGTTAAAAGGGTGGAAACCCCGAACACTGAAGTCGTGAAGTGATGAGGGCCATGGATGTAAGGATCCTTCAGGACCCTTCTCGACCGTTAGATCGAGCCTAGTGAAAGGATAGCATAAAGTACTCCGGCGAAGTCCTACTCCAATAGGTTAGACATGTTGGTGAATGAGATTATCGCCGGAGCGCCTAAGGTTGGAGTGACATGGAATGATGATTTCACCTAGTGTGACGTGGACCCATAGTAGGTGTACCACATGTCACCCCGATTTGTGACTTTCAAAGACCTTATGTATCAAATCGACCTTGACACATGTCACCAATTGATTGGGCCACGTGTCACCCTTGTCTTCTACCAAATGTCTTCCATTGGATCAAACCAAGGAAGATTATGGGCCATCTGATCATTATTCGCCTCTCAAGCTAAGCCCCACTTTGGGGGATTTAGGATGCAAGGCATAGAGTTTCCCCAAAGCGTTGAAGGTTGTAGTGAGGTCAGCAGACGACATGGACAAAGAACACGGTGGAGTCCAACCGTGTGACAGATCCCCCACATGTGTAATGTCCCTTTCCAAATAGGAGCTCCAGAAAGGAGGCTTAATGGTCTAAAATGACCCGTTAGACTATAGCCAAGGCCAGAAAAGGGGTAAACATGGTTACTAGAGGTCACTCCAGTCAAAGGTGTTATGTTCGAAAAGTGACATTGAGCTAAAAGTGGTTAAAAGTGCTTTTAAGCCATTATGAGCTAAGAACAAACGAGCTAAATTTGGAAGTCAACAATGAATTAGGGTTTCAACAGTGAATTAGGGTTTAGAAAATCTATAAGAGAAGGGTCAGCAACCTAATTCATCATTATGTAGATTATGACTTGTCATTGAGGAGAGAGGCGCATCTCAGGAGATATAGTTTAGTGGATTCCAGGAGGAAGACACACGTTTGCTGATTTCGCTGTTGAGAGACACATCCTAGTCACCGGGAAGATCACACAGGTCTTCCATCATTCTTCAACAATAGTTACACATGCTCCAACAACAAGGGAACACTTATCTAGGGTGAGGGCGCAAATTCTGAGGGAGTTCGGTGGATCGACTTGTCCCATCCAGGGAGAGTTCAGAGATTCCCCTCCGACCTAGTTGAGAGGAAGGCAAGGCACATCTTTCACCTAGTTCCTCGTCATATTATGACGGATGAATCATCTAGGGCACATTTTCTAGACTTGGGAGTGCAACACTTTTGGCAGACACATTCGGGGTTCCTGAGTGATCATAAGATCAGATTCAGGGAAACCCTTCCGACCCATTCCCAATATGCCAAGGCGATCATTTTGTGATACATCTCAGCTGATTTCGACAGTGGAATCACTAGGGCACAATTTTCCAGTGAGAGAGGGGTGCATTCCCCAGGGGGATCCATCCGGGGCCTAGACCCACCAACAGAGGGGCCGGTCAGTCACCGAGATTGAGAGCTAGAGAAGGGAGCACCATTTGGGATAGTTTCTAGGCCATTCCTAGAGGTATATCCACCACGCCAAAATTTCCAGACTTTCAATAGTTACCGTGTGAGCTGCCATAGTTCCATCTCATCCTTTGATCCTGCAGTGCTCATCTATTATCGGGTATTATCGTTTAGTTTGATTATTTTATTCCGGCTAAGATCCTTTTGTCTTTTGATATATCTGAGTGATATTCATTTTATTTAGCCGCATTTGACATTTGTACTCCACAAATATATCATAATATAAACTTTGTAGTCCTTTGTCGCATTTGTTAGTTGTATGATCATTTATATGCTATAAACAATTAATCCTACACACACACTACCAACGTTTCCTAGACTAGCCAAGTCAGGAAGATTACAGTGGTATCAAAGCTTTAGTCCTCCCAGCCTATGACTAAAGACAATGAGTGCAACAGAAGACCCATATGACCGTGATCACGTAGGTGACGAATATGCCACTTACAATAGGTGTAAGGAAAGAAGGCCTAGATCTGACTTTCCTCCTTTTTCTTCCAGCTCAGAGGAAGAGGAAGAGGCACACACAAAAGCAGAGAGAAGGACAGAGCGTGAGGCTGAGCATGAGTTAGAGAGGATGCTAGGAGACAAAGATGAGCGACCAAAGGGAAGTGGTAAGGCCCCAATGGAACCAGAGACAACCTTCATGCAGGTTATCAACGATATGTTAGCTAGTCAGTGGACCATGTCTTGGTCCTTGGCACAAGTGGTTGATAGATAGACTATAGTGGGCACCCCAGGCACACAAGCCCCACATGCAGTACCAAGGAATTTAGGGGCAGGAAGTAGACCCCATTCACCCACTCACACATACACCTATGCGAGTAGGATTCCTAGACCCTTGTTTCCCAGTTTCCAGAGGGCACTCCCAATAGCAGCACAACTGCCGATAGCACAAAGGCCGCCCACTCATGCAGAGGACATTGCAGAGTATCGAAGGGAGTATGAAACATTGGGTTGTGACTTCCTTCAGGACATGATCCTAGTTGAGTATTTTGGACTCAGACTCGGGAACCGCCCCAAAGAGCCACATAGAGGAGGGTTGCAACAACAACAGGGGCATAACATTGATTTCATCCGAAAACTTGGTAAAATCATCATACATTCTTTCGACGGTTCGTCTAAATGCACTGCTAGAGCTTGGGTACAGAAGCTAGACACATACTACAAGCTCAACCAGATGATCGAGATAGAGGCCATCAGTTTCGCGACCTTACACTTAAAGGGGGAGGCACATGAGTGGTGGTATAATGGATTGGTGACATTGGGTCACAATCATATCAGCTCCTACAAGGAGTTCACAGAGAGACTCATGGAAAGATTAGATAGGAGGGATCCAGAGATCCATTTAAGAGATCTAGCCCAGTTGAGACAAACTGGCACAACAAAGGCATTCATCTCAGAGTTTCAGCGGGTAGTCATGGTAGTGATAGATATATCAGAGCCTCGACTAATCATGTTATTCACAGAATGGATCATAGAACCCTTGAGAGGATGGGTGAAGGAATACAGGCCTCATACCTTGCAGGATTCCATCCTATGCACTCGAGATTTGGCAAACTCAGCGCCAAAGACTAAACCCTTTTCCAAACCCTTCATACCCCAGAAGGATGAAGAGAGGAAGCCATTCTAGAGAGAATGGAAGGGCAAGGAGAAACTGAATGATGAGACGAGGTGAGAGATTATGAAGAAGAAACTTTGCTTCAACTATAAAGACGCTTAGGTTTCAGGCCATAGGTGCATGGGCAAGGGAGAGATTCATTATATTTAGGTGGCAACAGACAATGTGGACAACGAAGAGAAGGAGTAGGACAGTGGATCCACTAGCTCAGAGGAGGAGCCAACACATGTAGAGGAGCAGGTTCCCCGTAGACCACCGAAATCAGCAGAATCCCACTGTCTGGTAGTTCCACAACTGCCTAAGCAGGCTAACAGACATAAACCAACAAAGGGAGGAGTCATAATGACCCTTTTTGGTGTTCCTAGGTATGATACCCTCCATATCAGAGGTAATATTCATGGGCAACGAGAAATCATCCTAATAGATGGTGGGGCCACCCACAACTTCATTGAGACGAGCACTTCAAACAAAGGAGTTTGAGGGGTTTGATGTTGTAGTAGTAGATGGCCACACAATGGAGTGTCTAGACAAAGTTCCAGACTTGGAGATAAAGTTAGGCAACTACACATTGAGAGACACATTTTATGTAGTTTACCTATCTGACACAGATGTGGTGTTGGGAGTCCAGTGGATGATTACCTTGGAAAAAATCACCACCAATTACCAAACCTTGGAGATGGGGTTTAGAGACCGTGACGAGAAGAAGGTTGTTTTGAGAGGTATGTTGACAGAAGCACCCAAGACAGTTTCAACCAAGACGATGGAGAGGATATTCAAACATGGGGAGGTAGCATATGCCGGAGAGTGCTTGATCACTACATGAAAGGATTCATAGGGTTGACAACAATATCATATAGAGATCAAGAATTTGTTGGGATGAAATCAACATGTTTTTGGGTCAATTCCACTAGGGAGACCACCTGACAGAAGGTTTGAGCACACCATTGAGTTAGAGGGGGGGGCAACCTATGATCACCCCCCCTATCATCATCCTAGGAGGTTCAAGTATGAGATAGAGAAGGCAATCAAGGAATTTCTAGCGATGGGACACATCAAACTAAGCAACAACCCATTCACCTCTTCAATTGTCTTAGTTATGAAGAAGGATGGCACCATGAGGATGTGCATTGATTATTAGGCCTTGAACAAGAAAACCATCAGGAATCGATATCCTATCCCGTGCATTGACGATTTGATGGATGAACTGCATGGGGAAATTTTCTTCTCAAATATTGATCTACGCTCTAGGTATCATCAGATCAACATCCGAGAGCAGGACATAGAGAAGGCAACATTTCAATGTCACTTTGGACATTTCAAGTTGCTGGTTATGCCATTTGGGCTAACCAATGCACCCGCTACATTCTAGTCTTGCATGAACCACATATTCAGGGATCAGTTGAGGAAATCAGTCTTGGTTTTCTTCGACGACATATTATTCTACAACAAGACATGGCAGGGGCATATGAGGCACCTGGATGAGGTATTGAGCATCATGGAGGCACAATCATTATCGGCCAAAGAGTCCAAGTCTGAGTTAGGTATGACATAACTACTTTACTTGGGCCACGTCATCAGTGCATAGGGGGTACAGGTGCACCTGGAGAAGATCAAGGCCATTCTGGATTGGCCAATGCCCAAGAACATGACATAGTTGAAGAGTTTCTTTGGGTTGTGTAGCTATTACAAGTAGTTTGTCTGGGTTTTTTCTCAGCTTGGAGCACTGCTGACCAATATTACCAAGCATGGGGCTTTCATCTAGACCAACAAGTCACATAAATCCTTTGATCACATGAAAGAAGTCATGGGCACTTGTTTAGTGTTGGCAATAATAGACTTCACATTGCCATTTGTACTAGAGTGTGACGGATCCGACGAGGGTATCGGGGCAGTTTTGATGTAGGGAGGACACCCCATTATATTCGAGAGCAGGAAGCTCAGTCAACTCGAGAGGTTGTACTCCATTTATGACAAGGAAATGCTATCAATCATGCATTCCTTGACCAAATTCAGACAATATTTGGTGGGAAACAAATTCGTGGTCAAGACAGATCACAACAGCTTGAAGTATTTCCTTGATCAGAAGGACCTCAGTGAGAACCAATAGAAATGGGTGAAGGAGGTACAGGAATTTGACTTTTACATAGAGTATGTCAAGGAGAAAAAGAACATTGTGGCCGATGCACTATCGAGGAGACATGCGACATGTTCTTTGATGGAAATTTCAGCAGATTGGAAATCCCACTTGTTAGTGGAATATTCCAAGAATAAGTTCGCTTATGAGGTTATGGATGGGAAGGTAAAGGATGAAAAGTATAGGGTCATTGACGATGTCATATTCTACAAGGACAGAGTCTACTCAGTGCCAAATTCGGGGATCAAGAAGAAGATCCTCACAATAATTCATGATTCACCACTAGCAACCCATTAGGGGTTTTTCAAAACCTATAGACAGATTAGGGAGAGGTTCTCATGGAAGGGCCTCAAAGAGGATGTTATGAGACACATCAGTGAGTGTGTGAATTGCCAACAGAACAATTCAGAGCATGCTCTTCCAACAAGACTACTTCAACCACTCCTCATTCCAAGGCAAAAATGGGAGAGTATATTGATGGACTTCATCACAGGCCTACCCAAGGTCTAGGGTAAGGACTGTATCTATGTAGTGGTCGATAGATTGACCAAGTTTTCTCAATTCTATTCCATACTAATAGAGTACAACGCAGTTTAGGTAGCCGAGCTATTCTTCAGGGAGGTCTTCAGACTTCACGGCTTACCGAGGAACATCGTCAGTGATAGGGACAGTCGGTTTATGGGGACATTCTGGAGATAGTTATTTAGGTTGGTGGGGACATAGATGACAACCAAAACCAACTATCACCCTCAGACATATGGCCAGACAAAGATTGTCAACAAGTGGGTTGAAGTATATTTGAGGAACTATGTAGGTGGACAACAAAGAACATGGGTCAAGTGGCTACATTTAGGAGAGCATCGCTACAACACCACTTTCCACATGTCCATTGGTATGACACCCTTCCGAGCATTGTACGAAATAGATGCTCCCACTTTGGTAGACTTGGTTTTCGGGGAGAGAAGAGCTCCCAAGGCCAAGGATTGGATCGTAGAGAGTCAAGAGATTCTCAAGTTGCTGAAAGAGAACCTGCAGGTGACACAAAATTGACAGAAGATGAGTGCAGACATGCACATGATAGAGTGCAGATTTGAGGTTGGGGATTTGGTTTTCTTAAGGCTCTAACCTTATAGACAATCATCTCTGAAGAAAAGTGGGGCCGAGAAGCTCAAGCCCAAATTTTATAGCCCTTACAAGATCATGCACCGAGTAGGTGAGGTTGCTTATGAGCTAGAGCTTCTAGAGGGGAGCAAGATTCATAACGTGTTCCACGTATCTTGCCTCAAAAAGGAAGTGGGAAAATTCATTAGCACATCAGAGGAGCTTCCTCCATTGTATGAGGAGGGACAATTGGAGTTGGTTCTGGAAGAGGTTTTGGTGTTCCAGAAGCAGAAACTGAGGAGGAGGGTCATCAGAGAGTGTTTGATCAGATGGAGTGGGCTTGCAGTAGAAGACACTACTTGGGAGAGCGAGCAGGTGTTGCAACACTCTAGATTGGTATTGCTTGAGGACAAGCAATTTCAGGAAGGGAGGACTGTAATGTCCCTTTCCAAATAGGAGATCTAGAGAGGAGGCTTAATGGTCTAAACCACCCCGTTAGACTATAGCCAAGGCCATAAAAGGGGTAAACAGGGTTACTAGAGGTCACTCCAGTCAAAGGTGTTATGTTCGGAAAGTAACATTAAGCTAAAAGTGGTTAAAAGTGCTTTTAAGTTGTTATGAGCTAAAAATAGAACAAACGAGCTAAATTTGGAAGTCAACAACGAATTAGGGTTTCAACAGTGATTTAGGGTTTAGAAAAGCTATAAGAGAAGGGTCAATGACCTAATTCATAATTATGCAGATTATGACTTGTCATTGAGGAGAGAGGCACATCTTAGGAGAGATAGTTTAGTGGATTCCAGGAGGAAGACACCAGTTGAGTGATTTCGATGTTGAGAGACACACCCTAGTCACTGGGAAGATCACACAGGTCTTCCATCATTCTTCAGCAGTAGTTACACAGGGTCCAACAACAAGGGCACACTTATCCAGGGTGAGGGTGCAACTTCTTAGGAGGTTCAGTGGATCGACTTGTCCCATCCAGGGAGAGTTCAGAGATTCCCCTCCGATCCATTTGAGAGGAAGGAAAGGCACATATTTCACTTGGTTCCTTGTCAGATTCTGACGGAGGAATCATCCGGGGCGCATTTTCCAGACTTGGGAGTACGACACTTTTGGCGGACACATTTGGGGTTCCTGAGCCATCATCAGATTAGATCCAAGGAAACCCTTTCGACCCATTTCCTAGTAGGCCAAGGTGATCATTTTGTAATACATATCATCCGATTCTGACGGTGGAATCACTAGGGCATAGTTTTTCAGTGAGAGAGGGTCGCATTCCCAAGGGGATTCATCCGGGGTCCAGACCCACCAACAGAGGGGTCGGTCAGTCACCAGGACTGAGATCTAGAACAGGGCGCACCATTTGGGACAATTTCTAGGCCATTCAGAGAGGTATATCCACCAAGGAAAACTTTTCGAACTTTCAACAGTTATCGTGAGAGTTTCCATAGTTCCATCTCATCCTTTGATCCCGCAGTGCTCATCTATTATTGAGTATTATCGTTTAGTTTGCTTATTGTTATCCGGCTAAGATCCTTTTGTCTTTTGATATAGCTGAGTGATTCATTTTATTCGTCCACATTCGACATTTGTACTCCGTAGATATATCATAATATAAGCTTTGCAGTCCTTTGTCTTATTTGTTATTTGTATGATAATTTATGTGCTGTAAACATTTAATCCTACACACACACTAGCACCGTTTCCTAAACTAGCCAAGTTAGGAACATTAAAACATGTCATCACGTGGCTAATACACGTGTCCTACTGATTTATTGTATGTGGTATAAAGTTGAAGAGATGGGTACCACGTGTCAATGTGGCATCATTGCCACATATCTTCCAGGTGGCAGATGGTAGTAGGGACACCCATGAAGAAACGCCAAGTACGCAAGAGGGACCCGCTCTAAGATTTTTGGACTTCAGAACTTCAGGTGTTTGGAGTGCTAAGACGCAAGCTCTAAAAATAGCCAGGGCCATGTGGCACGAATTTGGGGTTTGAAACTCTAGAGGATTTGCAAATAGAGAAAAGTGGTTAAAACATCGAAGCACCAAAATTTCCCCTGTTCTAGTTTTGAGCTCCAACAGGACGGGCCCACGTGCATCATGGTGATGTGGCATGTCTGGATAGCTCCACGTGGCATCGTGGGATTGGAAATGAATTAGGTGTGGGATCCCACCCCTCTGGTCAAGTCCAAGTGATTGGTTAAGTGCGGGTAAATCTTAACTGTTAGATCCTAAGGTGGACAAAGCTCCACCGTAGATTCTGGAGTAGAGAGAGGCTTCGGGACTTCGAGTCTCCGAGAAGCTTCAACGTTGTACAAAAGAACATGGAAAGGATGAAGTACGAAGGAATAGGTTCCAATGTCGGTCACATGGTAAGGTAAAAAGGGAAAAACAAGAAGCACCGAGGTTCTGGGAGCGGATAAGCCTACAACGACTCGACGAAGATTTTCCCCTGTAAACCCTTCTTCCATAGCCATGTCATTTCCAAAGGATGACGATTGGGGCCGTGACTGTGCCATGTTGGATGGTATAAGGAAAGTGAAGCCACATGGCGAAGTGGGTGGCCATTGGCCAATGACACCTCGAAAATTTTAGAAGGCCTTAACTCTTGAACTAGAATTCAATTTTGGATGAGCTTCTAGTCGTTGGAAAGATTTCAGAGAGCAGAAGGCAATGGTGCCTCTCTTAGAGGAACTCAGAGAAGCTATAGGAAAGAGAAAAATTTATATCCGATCCCTTAAAAGGGTATTTAAGAGGTTGGGTGTGTTACAAAGTGGTATCAGAGCGAGCAACAACAGTTGGCCTGCTTGGGCTCACAAAAGAGTCAAGTGATTATTTTTTTCTTTCTTAGAAATCTTTAAGGGAGAGGGCACCCTACTCTACCCTATCTAGCATAACATGATTCAGACACATGCCTAGATGGGCCAGAGAACAGTCATAAGACTAGTTTACCAAGGCTAAGATGAGCCTGTTGAGAGTATTACTACCATATGGAAATTATCTGCATAAGTTCCTTGAGGAGAATGATGCAGATTAAAATTCAGTTGGGATTTTACCTAATGATATTGAATCATGATAGATCGTGGCAGGAGAAGCCTATCATTTCTTTTTGATAAATGATATCCAGTCCTACAAAAGTGGTATTATGTTGATGGGAATTAATATCAAAACTTGGATGCAAATGGCATAAACCTGTTTTAAGGAGTACTTGAGTCCAGAAGGAAAATGGATTGAATAGGTGGTAGGAATTGCCAAAAAAGTGGGCTTATGAAGCCTTTGTTAATTAAAAGTTTTGATTAAATGAAGGATTTGGAATTGGGAGAACAATCCTCCATGTCTAGAGGCCTTATTGGAAGTAGGTGAGATTAGCCTACTTGACCTGTCATAACTAAAAAACTTCCTACTGGGGTAATCACTCTTTGTAAAATAAAAGAAGTCATGTGGACTGAGAATGGACCCCATGGAAGAAGTGAAATGACATGAGAAAGTTCAAAAGCTCATACTTGTGCTAGGGGAGTGTGTATCCCTATTAACTTAAGGGCGTGTCTCTGCAAGAGGAATAGGTCTGGTGACCATTTTCTAAAAAGGGAGAGCATGTGCAACTCTCTGGTTCTGAAGGCAACTGAGAAACAAAGTTGTTTCTGGGTACAAGAATTGTTGGGCAATGTTTTTCTAATCAAGATGATAAATGGAGCTGCATAAATATGGAGCGATTGAGCGAATAATCACAACAACCTCCCTTGCTTGGTGGATAAAAAACTAATCTGCCAACATTCCCGTGGGAGGAGGGGAGTGACCTCCATCCCTGACTGTTTTTGAAGAGAAGGAAGAATTCTGGGTGTAATGGTTAAGGTTGATCTACATTTACTACCTATCTTCTATTTTAATGAAAATAGGCAAAACAACTAGAACCTCTACAAAAGTTTAAAAGGAAAGAGAGGGAATTTCTACCCAAGGCTAATTATGATCTAGAGATACTCTGGAGTTCTATATTAAAATACTTAGTAAGTAACATACTTCAAAAATTGTATTTGGACTTTAAGGAAATAGTCCAAATGTTATTAGACATTAAAATTCATAATAAATGAGGTAAAATGGTTAATGAAATGTTGATCCTAAATGTGGTAAGGGAAGTGTTGTCTCACTTCTTGATGACCAATGGGTTAGATTGACATGCATAGGTGGATGATATCCATATAATATATGACTTGATATGCTCAAGTAGTGGTGAGAGGGAATCTAGAAAAGGATTCCCTTGATAAAAACATATGTTAACTGAGAATGGTTTGAGGCATGAAAGAGAAGCTTGATAAGCTGTCTTGTTTCCTTGGGAACCGTTGGAGTTTCCCAAATAATATTTCCAGGATGTTGAGTAATTTTATAATAACAGAGGAAAGAATAATTTCTTACTGGTTGTTATCATATGGAAAGAGGGACATAGTTATGACTGTGCTTGTTAAATTTTCCATGTGGATATCATGTGAATGATTGCAAGATATCAACTGAGAGGGAAGCTCAGTGTTGAGTGCCTTTATGAGACTTGTTATGAGAATGGAAGTAATATCCTTGGGAGAAGGATCTGGAATTCTATTATGTCCATGTGTATGAATTACATGGAAAGGGGGCAATCAATGAGCTTGCATGATGAATGTTTAGCTGTGTTTATTTATGCTTGAGTGCATGGATTTAATGCATCGAAAGGTTGCTTGATATAAGCACTTATATTAAGACTGAATAGATATGAATGAATGATGTAAACATGCAAATGATGCACATGTATGATGTATGAGTGAAATGTAAAGCAATAATTTCACTTGCCAATATTGAATGAATACCATGGATGCATGGTTGACTCTATTCTGAAGAGTAATGGAATTTTTGTTTTGAATGATAGCTTGGGGGGAATGTGCTCCATTCCCTTAGGAAATGCTAGTATAAATAGACAAAAGAGTAAATAAGAAAAGATGCTTCATTATCATGATGAAAGGAAACCAGATCATGCCCTTAAAGGCTAGATGTTGAAGCATACAGAAAGGAGAACTGTACATAAAAGCACACAGGGATGATGTGCAAGTGCATATTCCTTATGGAATATTTGGTAAATAACTGAAAGGGTAAAGCTGAAGTTGACTCAAGGTTGAGACCATCATAGATAGTGATGGATATGCAATAAGTAAGTTGCATGATGAAGGAGTTCCCTATGGAGGAATTGTGTAAAGACTCTGTCAGGAGAACAAAGTCACAACCTTAATGACTGTTGAAGATTGGGCAGTGGACTGCAAGTGTGTGTGTGTCTATATATATAATAATAATCCTGTATTACATTCTAAAACAAAATGTATGAGTGGAAAACTAACAAATGAATATTGAATATTCTGATAACTAAATGGTAATGTGCAGAGTGCACAGGTTCATAATTCATTGTGAAGAAAAGGTTTGTTGTTGTAGCATGTTGATTTACCAAGAAGGTTGAGGTGAACCTAACTAATACTTCTCAATGAAAAGAGCATGGAGATCACAATAAGAAGTAGATTTCATAAGCAAAGAAGGAGAGAAGGAGGAACACTTTTCTCACCCTAAAAAATCTGAATTGTTTAACACAGTTGTAAGCCTTAGAAGAGTAGCTGTGGGAACACGTACAACTAGAAAAATTGAAAATGAATAAATAAGCATATTTAAATGAATAGGCTTGGTAAAATGGTGTTAAATAAAGGCAGTGAGGCCTTGGAAAATAACTTAGCTAGACTAAAAGTCTAGGGATGTGTAGGATTTGGACGAGAGAAGATTTCCTTGAGTCCTTTCTTTTTGTTTATTGTATTTCTCTGGTATGAGAGACTGATTTAATGATGCACATAAATTTTTTGACACCATAATGATGATGGTTATAGGATTGTAAAAACAATTGAGAATTGTTTGTGTTGCACTCATGAAAACATTAAGGATAATGTGATGAAGTGCATAAATATGTTCTAGGACATATATGAGCATGTTTTATTGATTGAAATGCTATGATACATGCATTTTTATTTTACACGACGACTAATATAATTGTGATGTATGTCATGTGTTGAAAGAAATTGAAATTGTTGGGAAATACAATTACCAATGGTAGAAAACCTCAAGAAGAGTATGAATGCGAGAAGGCCGATGTTGAAATATTGTTGAGGGGACTTTGGGAGCCCCATGAAGCACTACCGATGAGGTAAAAAAATCAGAAAAATGGGTGCTAGCAACCAGAACACGTATAAAAATGTTCATGAATATATGGCATAAGGTATGAATGGATTTGGTAAGAACCCCTTCTGAAAAGATTTCATTATCTTACTGATATGCGAATAATTTCAAGTGGCTATTGTATGCCATTTCTACCCAAGTAGGGTAAGATTCAGGAAAGAGGAATCTGAATAATAGAGAGAGGAAGTCTATGCCAATCAAGGATGATTTATAATCCTTGCAAGAAAATGCATGAGTAAGGAGTACCATGGGTACAATGACCAATCTAGGGAGATTGGGAATAAAGGTGCTCATAGTTAGCACACTGCATGAAATGCATTGAGGAATTGCATAAGAGGGTAGAAAATGGATTTCCCATTAAGGAAGGAGGACCTTCCAATACTCTACTTGAATTGTAGAGGTGTTAAAGAAAAGATAATTTTGGGTGGCCATGAGTGTTGGCACCTTGGTTACTAATGAAAGAAGAATGCTTGGGTGCATTCAAGAGAAAATTTTAGTTTCATATGTGCTCATTTGGGATCATGATCAACCTGTAGCGTGAAGCATAGTCCTGCTGTAAGAGTGAAGGAGAATGATTGAACCTATGGTGAAGTGGTTGGTTGAGCTTCAACACACCATGGAAAGGTGCTTATCATAAGTATGGAAAAATTGAACCCAATGTAAGGGTACATTGGGTATGGATGTGGCCATGAATATTGGAACACTAATTAAAGTCAATTGATATTTGAGTTGCATTTGGAAAATTTTCTATGTTGAAAGGATGCATACGTAAATAATGATATTTCCTTTTTTCTTTGTACCCTTGAATAGATGAAAATGACTTGGACTGTTAGTATGCATAGTTTTGAAAATATAATGTGCATGAAAACTAACAATTTGTTTGGTTGAGGAATGCTGAAATTACAGGAAGAAAAGGGTCTTGGATATGAAAATGTTGTAAGCCCATAAGGAAGACCAATTTTATGCTGAGCTAAATTGTTATGGGAAGGAAAGTACCATACTTGTGAATCTAGTTCATGTGCAGAACAGATCTGAAAATAAATGTGGAATTTGGAAATATGTGGGTGACAGATTCACAAGAAAATTATGAATTTTAAATTGATGATAATATGTCATAAATTCTGTATACCTGTGATATAGATGAGACGAAAAAGATCTGTCTAGGGAGGACAAGTGAAGGTTGTTAAGATGGAAATCTTGAAAAAAAAAAGGCTACTGTTGAGACATGAGAACCCTATGGTAAGCCATGATCGCCCTAGAATATGTTGTGTTGTGGAAACACAAGCCGGAGGGACACATTGACAGAGAAAGTCTAAGGGACACCTCGACTGTAAGGCTCAATGAAGTCTTTGGAACTATTCCTGTGCGAGAAATCCTTGGCAATGAAAGATGGATCACCCGAGGGATTGTATAGCAGAGAAGTGGATGCCTGAGCCCGGGCCTAAAGGGTGAGTGACCGCAAGGAAGATGAGACTTTGATAATTCTTATAAACTTTTGATTGGGATCATGCACACAATGGGTATGTCAAGGAAAAAAAATGAGCTAAGATAACAAGACAACCACATAGATGCAAATCCATGAACTGCACAGATAAGTATTGTGCTATATTATGAAATATTTCCTCTTGAATTTTGCACAACAGTAAGATGTTTTCACTTGAAATTGTGATTAATATGCTTGTTGTCCAAAATTGTTGAGGGCGGGTGACGAAGGCCAAGGGTATGGATGGAAAGGACCTAACCAAGAAAGAGGATCAATATTTCTAAAGCAAATGAATGATAAGGCATGAAAGGTGTTACTGAGAAAGAACATCGAGGACGATGTTCCTTTTAAAGGGGAGGGGATTGTAATACCCTTGTTTCCCCCAACTTGTAATTAATCATTAATTATGATTACCATACTATGGAATGTGAACAATTTAAATGAAATATTGTTTAGATTTCCAATAAATGACTATGGGGGTGACGCCTTGAAGTAGTAGCCAGGATTTCACTAGAGGAAAGAGTGAGGAAACTATAGAGAGGGTTCATTATGTCCAAATGACCCCAAATTCTCTTTGTTGAAATAATAAGCCTCATCCCGATCCCAAGGAAAAATCAGTTAATGAGAAAAGGCATGGTGGTTGAACAATTAACTACCCCAATGAATGGAAGCATGGAGGGTCTGACTGAGGAGAAAAAAAAATGTCAGCCCGAAGTACCACAAAGGGCAGTTTCTTGCAGGCCCAGACTGACCCGAGTTCCTTCTGACAAAAGGAAGAGGAAAGGTCCAGAATCCTTCCTAGGGAGAAAAAAGGCATGCAAGAATACATACGAAGGCAGACAAAAAGGATGCCATGTCCACAGGGGTTTCTGTGACTTGGATATGCAGAGAGAAAAGAGGAGAATGTGCGAAGCTCTGGGGTTCTAAAGAAGAATTGAAGGATTAAGTTGTTCTGGTCAAAAGGAGAGAAAAACATAAAGTATATATGAGAGTTTGCAGAAAACATAACCTGAGCAGAAGGTCGTGAGCTTGATGCTGAGGGAGCATCTAATAAACCTCGTAGAGGCTATGACAGAGAAAGTATCTCTGAGAAATTGCAAAAGTTACCTACTGATATCATGGCTTGGCACGGGGGTGGCCAGAGCGCTAAGAATGAATGTCTCTGAGCCTACGGTTGGGTGGAAAGGTGAACACCCACAGTCATTTGGTCGGTGATCAAAAATAATAAATAAGTATTTCATATACCATGTGTACTAGATTTGAAATCCATGATTTGAATGTCTGTAATTATGATAAATTGTGCCTCACGTGAAATTGATGGTAATAATGCTTACTATTCTTTTGTAAACTGTTGCATTTGAATGGTTGTGAGATGACAAGTTTGGCCTTTGGGCTGGTTGAAAAATACTCAAGGTGTTTTCCCAAGGATCAACTTCATAGTTCTAGAGTCGGGGCAGACTCTACGGGATTGCTACAGTCTTGTTGATCCCTCAAAAATACCTTTCTCTATTTTAGAACTTAAGTTCTGTGAATGGAAGGTGCTTCCTTCAAACCTGTCATCCAAGGGACCACACACTCATGCCTATGACCTTAACCAAATCTTGGCTAAGAGTTATGAGTGTAGCCTTTGGAGCTTGATAAAGTTCCATAGGACCAGGTCCATGGAACCCTTTGCTACACTAAAAAAGGAGCTAAGTTATTCAGAACTCTGGGATTTTGGAGCTCTAGGGTTAATGAACATTGCAATGTCCAAATGAGTCAAAGGTGACCTGTCGGATTGGTAAATTGACGGTTGATCAACAGTTGGCGATCGTTTACCCATTATAGTGGGATTCATCCCCTTGTTAAACTCTGATCCACTTCTTAGACGTGAAGTAACTTGAGCCATAGATATGAGGGTATTCAAGATGCCCCCTAACCGTTGGATCTAAGTCGTGGTCAGTCTGATGTTGACCACTCTGGGAGAAAAAGAGTGTTAGATGTGCAGAACCCCCGAATGTCGAAGTCATGAAGCGATGAGGACCATGGATCTAAGGATTCTTCAGGACCCTTCTCAACTGTTAGATCGAGCCTAGTAAAAGGATAGCGTAAAGTACTCCGGTGAAGTCCTACTCTGCGAGGTTCAATATGTTAGTGAATAAGAATATCGTCGGAGCATCGAAGGTCAAAGTGACCTGGCATGTTGATGTCACCTAGGGTGACATGGAATTGTAGTAGGTGTACCACGTGTCACCCCTATTCGTGACTTTCACATACCTTATGTATCAAATAGAACTTGACACATGTCACCAGTTGATTGGGCCATGTGTAACCCTTGTCTTCTGCCAAATTTATTTTGTTGGATCAAACCGAGGAAGATAATGGGCCATCCAATAATTATTTGGTTCTCCGGCTAAACCCCACTTTGGGGGATTCAAGATGCAAGACATGGAGTTTCCTTGAAGCGCCGAAGGCCAGAGTGACATCAACAAACGACGTGGACAAAGTATATGGTTGAGTCCAGCTGTGTGATAGATCCACTGCATGTTAGCACATTGTTAAGCGACATGTCCTACTAATTTATCGTACCACGTGTCAATGTGGCATCATCGCCACATATTTGCTAGGTGGAAGATGGTAGTAGGGACACCCATGCAGAAACACCACATATGTAAGAGGGACCTGCTCTAGGAGTCCGAGACTTCGGAACTCTGAGTGTTTGGAGTGCTAAGACACAAGCTACAAAAAAGTTCAAAGGGCCAGAGCCATGTGGTATGACTCTGGGGTTCAGAACTCTGGAGTATTTTCAAATAGAGAAAAGTGGTTAAAGCGCCGAAGCACCAAAGTTTCTCCTGTTGTAGTGTCAAGCTCCGATAGGACGAGCCCGCATGAATCATGGTGATGTGGTGTGTCTAGATAGCTCCACGGGGCATCGTGGGATTGGACATGAATTAGGTGTGGGATGCCACCCCTCTAGTCAAGTCCAAGCGATTGGTTAAGTGTGGGTAAATCTTAACCGTTAGATCCAAAGGTGGACAAAAATCCACTGTATATTCTGGAGTAGAGAGAGGCTTTGGGACTTCGAGAAGCTTCAACACTGTACAAAAGAGTGTGGAAATGATGAAGTCTAGAAGAATAGGTTCCAACGTTGGTCACATGGTAAGGTAAAAAGGTAAAAACAAGAATCACCGAGGTTCTGGGAGAGGATAAGCCCACGACGACTCGCCATATATTTTCCTCTGTAAACCCTTCTTCCATGACCATGTCATTTCCGAAGGATGACGATCGGGGCCACGACAGTACCATGTTGGACGGTACAAGGAAAGTGAAGACACATGGATGCCACGTGGCGAAGGGGGTGGCCATTGGCCAATGAAACCTCAAAAAATTCAGAAGGCCTTAACTCTCGAACCATAACTCAGTTTTTGATGAGCTTCTAGTCGTGGGGAATATTTCAGAGAGCATAAGGCAATGATGCCTCTCTTCAAAGAACTCATAGAAGCTATAGGAAAGCGAAAAATTTATATCCCATCTCTTAAAAGGGTATTTAAGGGGTTGGGTGTGTTAAAATATCCCTAATAAAAGAATGGTGCATCGATATGGAATGAAGGCAGTGAACGGGGTGCATTCCTTGGGTCAGTAGATTGAGAAGAACGAGAGATTTTTAGTCTAGACTGTTGCTGGAGAAGTAAACAGATTTCAAAATTCTATATTTTTGAATATTATGATGTAATTTGTATATGTATTTTGACATGGTGTTGAGCACCGAGGATTGTACACAATTGTAGGGGAGAGGAAATGTAACATCCCCACTATAATCCCTAGTTTAATTAATGCATAATGTAGATATGAATGTGGTTATGGCTAAGAGATGTAATATGCAAATTGTATTTTCTGATTTTAATAAATATAATGTGATGGGGGTTGATTTTTCCACAAGAGAAGAGAGTGTCTAAGATGGGTCCAAGGAGGAAATTAATTATGGGTATTACTTTAGCCCATTTCCTTGAATTTTATTATCATTGGGGATAACTTCTATTTTCTGTTTAAGTGTATGAGAGCCCAATCATTAAAAATAATGTAAGAGGGTGGGTGTGAGAGTCACATACCATAGTTATTGGGAAACATGGGGATGAATTACAATAAACATTAGGAAAAGCGAGCAGTCAATTGTCTTGGGAAAAGAGAGGAAATTCGTATGGGAGAGAATAGGCAGTTTTTCACATTCAATTTTTACATGAAAAGAAAGCAAAGAGTAGGGAAGAAGGGCACTGGAGCTAGACCAAGAAGGCTGGGAGAAGTTTGTAGCACACTGGATCATTTTTGGATCATTATAGAGATGAATATTGAAGAGCCAAGTTGTCAAGCATGAAGAGTGAACTCCTATGTGAGTTGCACTGTAATAACAAGTGTTTGTTGCTGTTTTCATGGTAGTTTTCCTGGCAGTGAATTCCCTTGAGTTCCCAATAGAGAGATTCCTAGTTACATATGCAGAGAGGCCCTGATAAACAGATGGGGCATCCAATGGAATGAGAGCAGAGAAGGGGTACATTCCTTGGGTTGAGCAAGTCAAGAGGAAGAGAGATGGAGGAAATTCAAGATACTTGAAGAAGAATACCAGTGGGTTGTGGGACATCGAGTTGTGAGTTGACCATGAGAGACACCCTTCTATTGTGGATTCCTAGCCCTATCTCAGGGGTGACTTGTTTTTGATATTTGGAACAAGTATATGGTTGGGTGGAACGTCCTTCCCAAATAGTTGGTCGCACAAACATTTTAAAAATATAAGTGTTTATCTATTTTTCTGAGTTTTCTTATGAGTTTTATGGCTATGTTTTTACCCTGTGCATGAGAATGGTTTTTATTTGTTGGTGTAGATGATTATTTGTCTACATTATGTTCATATAGAATGCTATATATGAATTCAATTATGGGTATCATAATCTAGTTAAATATGTGTTTAATTTGTAGCTAATAAGCTACACTAGGAATTAATTAGCAGAATAAATTTTCAAGTTTATGTGTATTTTTCTCAAGTAATGTTCCTCTGTTAAGCTGGGGGACGTTACAAAAATTTTGGATCCAAATCCATCGACTAGTACCATAGGTAGTTTAATTTACAATTGATTTATATAAGACTTATTTTCAAGGTATGCATGCTTAAACAAAAACAAAAGTAAAAATTATGGACTCAGTTCTATAGATTAGTATCATAGGGATGTGGGATAAATGGTATTCACATCATCTCTTATTTTGAATGGAACTCAAATTAAATCTAGTCATAAAAATTTGAATGATGGAATTCTATAATTTCAATGGTTGTAAATTGTAGTTTCAAAAGAATATGGCATTTTCAATTTAACTCAAATCATTGGATTGATGATTTAAATAATGCATATTGCAATTCCAACAATTGATAGTTTGCTTAATTATGGCGAACATGAAGCAATTTGAGTGCCCCATACACAACATCGTATCATAGGTAGTTTAATTTCTACGATTTGTATCAGACCTATCATTAGTTTTATAGACACAGAAGTAATAAGTCAATACATAAGTACATAAGAGATATACCATTAATAATAAAAATGATTTTTGAGGTACTTGAAAATAACACTAGACTTTGAAACTTGTTATAATGGAAACAATCAAAATTTTAATTTAGTGTCAAGATATCTATATTATAAAATGGACTCTTGATCTTGATTATTTTTTTTCCAAATACAAGAAAAGCCTACAATATTGGGGGCTATTAGTCTCTATTGATATAATCTCAAGATCCTGATGTGCAATGACATTATCACGTGTAAACAAAACTTGGCCACTTGAAATGACTTGTTGATGTTTCGTAAGGGAGCCACTCATACTAGATTCCTTTGGGTCTTGGACTGTTAACCTGTTTCCTTACATTAGAGGAAGATGAGTTGTTCGCCAATCAAAGGTAGTTTTAGGTCATATTCTAAGACCAAAAGGTTTTTTTAGCCTATATAGTATTTGGAAGTAAGCTAATGTCCCATAGTAGTCATCGATGAAGATATACTAGAATGGAATGTGCCTACAAGTAGCATATAACATTAATCTCAAACATGAAACTAGATACTTACTATTATTACGATTTAAGCTATTATCTAAAAATATTATCGTTCTTGATTATCTAAAATAGTCAATATTTCTTTTTTAGTCCTCTCCTATGAAAAATGTTATTGTTTACAACTTCTCCTATTAGTTAGCATCGATATAATGATTTCATATAAAGATAGGTGAAGGTTACATTAAAATGTGTATTTATCCAATTTTTTAAAGAAAAGGCGTTTACATTTTATTAGATGAAAATGCCTAAATTGACTATTTTTATCCTCGACACGAGTTAAAAAAATAAATGAAAAACAAACCTTACCTTCGAATCCTTACCTACCAACATAGTATTTCCTTAGCATGAGTGCTTGTCGCATAGGTAATTAACATGTTGGCTCAAGGTTTCAGACCCAAGATTCAAAAGGCTTTACCAACAAATACCCCATTAGCATCGACATATTCAATATTCAAGAATGAATAAGGCCTCGCCCGAGTTTCTATGAGAATTACAGAGACTGAACATTTTTGCATTGCATGAAGAAATATTACACATGGGAAACACTTAGCCTAGAATTATGCATTAGATTCTACTCATTCACACCAACATTCATCTAAGTAAAGCATAGTCTAACATATATAACAAGCATTCATCCATAACAGAGCTCATGATAAGGAGTATCAATTGGGTCTTATGCTTTTATTCATCATTCAAAGATAGAAAGTCAAATACATCAAGGGCCATATTCTTCTCAAAGACTCATTAAACTCGAACCATAGACCAAAGGACTTAGATCTAGATCTACTTTCTCTCTCATATTACCATAACAACCTCATAATTACAATGATTAGTACTCTACAATAAACATGAACCACCAACTAAAGAATAACCAACAATGAACAACTTAAAGAACAACCATTACTAGTCTGTGTGCATTCCTTTTATCTTTACATAAGCATGGCAATGATAAAAAATCTGCTAGCTCACTGACAAACTCAAGCATGACTAGTCGGTCAGTCACAAAATGGTTATGAATCATTACAACTAATCATAACTGGATATGCACGCATGATTTCTTCAAGTCTTTGTGCGACACCAGAGTCGGATTGCACTAAATATGATCATTGCACAATACCAAAGTTGTGGCACATGTGCACGGTCTTGCCACCACTTATGGTGCCAATAGGCCCTTAATACTATTAGTTGGCCCATCCTCAAGCCAATTAACTCTATTGCAGTGCAACATAGGCGACATATGGGATCTTCTTCATGAGCTTGACTATGAAGTTTTGGAACTTTGAGTCGAACTGATCAAATATGTCCAGTAGTTCCTTCATGTTCTTAGCAAAATTTGTCGACCTATGTTGGTGTGGTCGACCCAGATGTAGAATGGATTTGCACACCCAACTCAATCTCAAGTGTTGCCTTTGCCTGCACATCTGTGAGCAAGTAGTGATGTTGTCAACCTGTTATTGTGTTTCCAAGACAATGGTGGACAATGTCTATTCCTTGGCCTAAGTAGATGCAATATGTCGATGAAGATTGGATATCTCCATCATGGCCTCCTTGCATGTTGTAGGTTGGAGGGAGGCAAACAACTACTTCTTGTCATTGATTTTCACCTCCCTTGCGCATATGCAGTCTTCGATGGTATTGATTTCAGGGGAATTCTATAGGTGTATCCAGAGATGGAAACTGAAGTTGACCACCCCCAAGAATCCTTCCACACACGCTTGTCCTTGGTGCAACAACTTTTCTACAACAACAATTTTGTTCTATAACTCCAACTGCTCTAATGGTGGGGTGCTCTTTATTTTTTCTTTAAGCTTTGAAGTATGGGCCTATAGTTTTTGGACAACCTCCTACACCTTGATGAGTTTGTTTTTCACTGGGAGATTACCAACTTCTCTATACGACCCGAGAACACTCGCATATACTTCCTCTACGACATTGAGTAAAAAAGTGTGCACAACCACCTCTGTCACATGGCAATGTTGGAATTCCTTGTGCACAACCATCTCCTGCACATGTATTTTTTTCAGCTCTGCATAGGACTGACTCAACAAGAGCTTCCTATTACTTGATTCATTCATTATATTTTCCATGAACACTTGTAGGTCCTATGAAGGTACCTGTTCCAATTCCATCTCTACATAAGGCAATGACTAAGGCTCTGCACTAGTGGATGCATCAAAGGTTTTCAAGGGTAATGGATTTAGCCACATAACCTGCTTCTGTGCATTGATGCGCGGTGATGTAGCACCAATGGTGCTACCTGTGACCATCTGTTCTTGAGACTTGGGTTCAGGTGGCGATTTAGCAATTTTGAGTGTGTGGTAGAGATCACCCAATTATTGTGACGAGTCCCAATGCAACAACTGTTGCACTTCAAAATCAGATTATAACACCTTAATAATGCTCTGAAATGGTGTGGGGGAGGGCACTGACTCCTGGACATGAGTGTTAGTGTCTATGTTTTGGCCCTCTATTTGAATAGTCAATATCTTGCACCTAGTGGACTTCATGAGTGTTTGAGAGGGGCCCACCTCTCTACTAGGAGACTAAATGGATGCGCACCCATGTGAGCTAGACCCGGTGGTTGGGTTTGGTGCAATCCRTGTTCTTTTTTCTTTTACAGGTGGAGTTTTCTTTGTTGTCAGGTGCACCCCTTTTCACTAGATATTTAGTCCTTTACTTGCCCCTTCGATGCCATGCTCTTGCTTCCTCTTTGTCAATGTTTCCAAAATATCTAATTCCTCATATGGATTGGGTYGAACCAACTCCGAACTCTATGTGGAGAMATTTTGAATGTCCTCCTCTATAATGAAAAATGGGAGGACTTTGGTAGGCATCTGTTGATATACAAGCAAGATGATGAAAACATTATAAAAAATCAGCTTCAAATAGAATACAATCCTCGTACCTATCAACTATGTTGCGTGGTATGTAGAAGACTTTTGCAGTCGCTTGAATCATTTTGGTGTACCATAGCTAGACCGTTATGTTGTTCTTATGCTAAATGTCCTTGTCCATGCTATATTGTAGCTCATTAAAATTGGGTGTAGGGAAGCATGGAGTATTTGTGTGTTACTCTCCTAGCCCAATGGTGTTTTCCACAAACTCCTTTCCGCGGTCCTGTGTGTCCACATAGTCTTAGATGAACTCATTCATTTTTTCTATGTCAACTAGGTATGTGTGGTCCAACTAGAGGAATCCCCCATGTAACTTGTTGAGAAAGAAATGAACACATGATTTGATGTTCAGGTTGCGCCTGAAGTGGGGGAAATCCAATAATGTCACGATCCTCGATTTGTAGATCGGCTTGGTCCATTGTTGGGCGTGTTATCATGCAAACTGTAGGTTGGGAAAAGCCCGACCCAATCCACTAGATGGTGATAATAGTGGGAGGTTATACCCACTATCACCTCAGATAAACCCTCCCCTAGCTTTAGTGAAGGAAGAATCCAACACAAGGGGGAACTACCAGGTGACCCTAGGGGGAAATGAGATGGAAAGTGAGATTATGGAAGTAATTCCCCTATAGGTCAAGTTTCTAAGTGAGGATTGGCTTGATAATGAGTCTCGAGGATGAAGGATGGTTGTGAAAACCTTGGGTACCTGCACCAAAGTGTTACACTTGCCCGAGACAAGACAAATAACAAAGATACAAGCCTAAATGTCAAAGGGACAAGCAAGTGAAGCTTGCTGTCCTAAATTACAGCAGTAATATATATATATATATATATATATATATATATATATATATATCAGCAATGGAATCAATCATTTACTGCAGAAATAACTGTCAAAACTATCAAGTAATTATTGGATAATGAAGGACTGAACCAATAGATAACTTTCCAATAATTTAGCACGAGTTTTGATGGAAAATCAGGGCTGAAAAAAGATGTTTTCAGATAGTTTTCAGAGCAACCAAATGGATGTAGCAAATATTTTCTGAAACAACAAATTTTATCTCAAGAAACTAGCCAACAACTTGCCCAACAATAACCAATATCAAGTAGATAAACAATAACAACTTGCCAACTATTTTCAGTGGTAAAAGAGTGAGAAATTAATCTTGAAAAACAGAGTTTGCAGCAGCCCTAATGGCCATAGCATAAGTTTGTAACAACAACAAGATATCCTTGAACAATCAAAATGCCCTAGTGGCTCAAGCAAGCTTAAAGCATAAGGAAAAGTTTCCAACTTACAGAATTACAATATCTCATGTTTTCATGTATCCCAATGCAATGATTTTGTTTCTCCAATGCAAGAGATTAATGCCTTTAAATATTGGGTTATGGAGTCTTTAAAAAATGAAAGAGCTAGTTGTGCTACCTCCTTGGGGGTGTAAGCCCTTTTACTCCCCAAGTTAAGAAAAACTAGCTAAGGAAAACCCTAGGAGGGTGTAAACCCTTTTACTCCTCCTAGTATTCCTTTGTGCAAAAAATTATTCCAAGACAATTACGATGGGCTTAGTGGGTTTGTATGCCCTTATAATACCCAAAAGTTTAAGCAAATTAACTTTGAAACCAAGAAAATAAGCAATAGCAACAAAGATTCCTTACCTAGTCCAAGCATTAACAAGATAAACCTCTTTTTAACCAAGAAAATCCATCATAGAGCAAGAAATAGATCTCCACTAGAGATATGTCATCATCCGTCCGTCCAATAGCCAAAGTAAAACCATTACAAGAGAAAGTGCCAACATAGATATGTAAACATTCCCAATTAGGGTGCAAATTTTCTCTAAGAGTGTCTTCTCTCAAGTGAGAGAGCTATGATATAAATGAAATGAGGTTCATCTCTATTTATATCAACCTCCTAAACATAATTTATCCACATACAATGGTAAACTACAAAGTAAGGAGTACAAATTTCCTTTACTTTTCCCCTTTTACATAATAATAATATTTAATTCATAATTTTCACATGAAAGAAACCCTAAAAGTAAGACACCACCCCCTAGGGAAACATTTTGGCACTTTGAAGCAAATCGTTGGGTTGAGGATGAATTGGCTAGGCCTCCAAAGGCCACGTGTCCCTATGCCAAGCCTCTCCTCCATGATCCAAGGCGTTCTTATTTCAAGTTGTTCCATGCATCCTCATCACCACCAAAACCCCTAACCCATGCATGACGTCAAGCCCTGCAAGTGTGATGTTTTGGCCTCAAAAGGAAAAATGTTGGGCTAGTAGGGGCATGGGTGAGGTCCTCCAAGGCATCTTTCAAGCCTCCAAAGGATATCATCATCGTCCAGTGTGCAGGCCATGGTATCCAACCTGTGGGATTCAAGCCCCAAGGAAGCCCAAGCTAGGCTTGTTCTTCCAACTCTGTCCACCAACTAGGTCCTGCAAAGACAAAGAATACACCCTCGAAGGATCTCAAGTCAAATGCATCATGATGAGTAAATCAAATCAATAAAAGAGCCATCTAAGCATGTACCTCCAAACCACGTCATCAAAATAAAAAAGTGCTCAAAGACCCTATGCAACTTTCCAAGTTTAGATATGGGAGGGTTGACAAAGTGATCTATTGGGTGAATCGTACCTCAAGTTTAGGAATGTTTCCCAAGTGGACCCCTCTCTAGGTCATGTGGATGAGGTGACATGGACAAGGAAAATAATTTTGGGCATGGGGTTCATGACATACAAGGAATTGTAGTGTCTCATTTATGGGTGCCTTTGTAGATGGTGTGTTGCACCTTCGCTTTCAATGCAACCTTTTTCCAAGCCCATTTATTTCCTTTTGTTCTTTTAAGATGTTTCCAGGTTGAAGCCATGGTGGGGATTCTACATAAGCATGAAAAATAGTTCCCACACATGCTCCACCTTGGTTGGCATTTTGTATTAGTCATTTTTCACGGGTCCCATCAGTTTCTTATGAGAGACATTTCATTGTCCTCGAGATCCCTAGGTGAGCATATAGAAGGTTTATAATTTGATTTTATCCTTTTCCAGATACAAGCCTTCAACCCCTTCTTCCCATGAAATGAGGGACAATCCCTTCTTAAGTCAGTAAACTTGAAAATCCCAAAAGGTAATATGTGGGGATGAAGTGTGGAAAGTGACAAGTATGGTCGGGAATGGCACGCTGACTCATCAAGAGGACTTCCCATTAACAAACCTATCCCTAAGGGTGACCCACTTACTAGGGAACAATGTCAACCACCAAACTGAAACAAGGCAAAGAGCATAATTTCCAAGTAGACATTACATAATCAAAAGTAGTTTAAAATGAAACAAACTCAAATGCCTCAAATATTGAAATGACACTCACCATAATACCTGGCTTGTACCTCATGGAGCAAGATCCAATGTATTTTGGAATCCAGATGATGTAGTGGATACCCTCATGATGATCCTCTAACTATGGTGGTGAGGTGGGTCTCTATCTATGCAAGTGGACACTGCTGGTCAAGTTGTCTCTCAGTACTCCATGTATGCAACCAGAGGGCCTCGAGACCAGGGATGATTTTAAGGATGGAAATTTATTTTAAAATGTAGAAACCTTGGCGAATATTACTAATCCTTCATATGCCAACTATAAATGTTTGGCTATATTTTTGTAAAAATATTCAAAATTCTAAGGATTTTATATATTTTTTATAAAATTTTGGCAATTTTTAAGGTAAAATAATTTTATCGTATAGAATTTGGGCGAATAATTTTTAAAATAACGAATCTCTTTTTTGGAAAAACCATGGAAAATTATCCCATGAGCGAAATTTAGCTCCTAAAATCATCCATGCTCGAGACATCATCTCCTTAGTTATCCCTAAGAATTGGGGATAACAGGGAAACCACATTCTCTCTTCCCTTGCCCCCTTTAATGATTTATGTATAATATTTGAAGCACATTTTAAGGAACTACATGTCATTCTAAATGTTTTGTGATGCAAACTTGAGGCTGGGAACCATAATTAGTAGGGGTCCTCAGATGTGCACCTAGATGGGGATTTTAACCACATGCAATTGTGCTTCCTTTACAACTTTTTTTGGGTCGTGCATTGGGATTGTTGGTTCTGGCCATTGGTATAGTTGACTCTTGGCTTGGTTGAACTTGTTTCACTACCACACATTGTGCTTCTGAACTTTTCTTTGTATCACCTACCCACACCTAATATCTAGAATTTGAATTTGTTGAACACTTAGTGCAGACCTGGGGGCTTGTTGGTAGCCAGATATTTGTGTTGTTTCATCGATATTTAAAACACAACTTTGACGAAAAAGATTTTGTAATAGCTACCTCTTTGTGTCTGCGACGAATTCAATTATGATTTTTGTTTGAAAAATCGCTTGATTGGTTGTTGTGTTTTTTTGAGTTTATTTTTAAATCTCTCGTTTACTCTTGTTCAATTTCATGACTATTAAATCATGAAATTGAAACAAGCTTGGCCTAAACACATCATGCAAATTCTAAATTTTCTCCTTGTGAAATTGGGTGAGTCTTTAAAAACACCTAATGATCTTAAGAGCCTTCAAGGTTATCGAGCATATATTTTTGTGAAATGTTTCTTTACCATTAGGATATGAGTTGATCACCTTTGGGTTATGCCTTAATCGTTTTTTCATTTGGAGTTTTGATTGTTAGTTACCACCTCCACGATCATTTTTGAAACTAAACTTTGATATAATTTTAAAATTTGAATGTTATCCCCTATTGTCATATCATAGTCTAATCAATGTTGTACATGACTGTTAGTCGTGCTCTGAAAAAATTACACCCTTGTCCTGCTTGCTTGAGCTCGCATTCATTGCATCAATGGTGGTGCTTCATTTTTGGGGTTAGGTTATAAATAAAGGAGGTGGTTTTCGATTACGTTTGTCCTATGGTTCAGGGTTCAATCAACAGCCTGAGTGGTAATCATGGTTGTCTTCTCCCAAAATCATATTTATTGGGCCACCTCCTAAAATTAAAAACTTATCGTTCGTATCGGGTGGTTTCAAACACATGCCCCTCCTTGCTACACTTGCTGGTATATCGTGACCAAGTCCATGGCCCCTGTGGTAAGGATAGAGATGAATGGATCATAGACCTTGCTCACCCATGATGATGTTGTGGATGATATCGCTGTCTTTGGGTGGTTTAAGTTTATACAGTTATTCGAAGGATTTAACCTTGAAATTGCCCAAGCTTTCGCCCAGACCTTCGACGGTACTAGGGACAAAATAGGCGATTTACAATTGCAAGTGAGTGAGGAATCGATTACAGAATCCACAAGCTTGTCACAAGAAGGAGGTCGTTGGTTCAAGAATCTCAAAATTGAAGGTATCCATTGGCACCTGTTAATGATTTCCCAAAAGTCACACTACGATGTTAAAGGTACACCCATAAATCTTTTCAAGCCTCGATGGCACGGTTTGTTATTAATTATCAAGCAATTCGTTACTTGCAAGGGATAGTATGGATTAATATTTCTATTTCATATACGCCTGTTAATGGTTTTCTTAGGGTTTAGGATAAACAAGCCTTTTTACCTACTCAAAAGCCTTCAAAAGATGGCTAGATTTTATCAGAGGCACAACCCTAATTCATAGTCCAATTTCTTTCTTCATGGCTTGATTTGAGTCTTAGTCATTTCCCATTAGTCGAAGGCTGGAGATAACTGGCAAAATTTCATGGTTAGGAATGGTTTTGTTCCACTCACACCTAAACCAGTAGGCGATTCGCCCCTATTTTTAGACGAGCCTACCATCCCTTTCCCATCTACTCACTCTTTGTGAGACCTTCATGTCAAATTGCAAGAAGACCCTGCATTATTTACCGAAACCCCTATTTATTTTCATCAATCAACCAGAGACACACACTAGAGGCACAAATTTGTCCCTAAAAAGTCTTTAGAGGAGGTGTTGGATAAATTGAAGGTTAAAGTCTCTATTACTCCTAATCCTGGGCAAGATTTGGTTGATATAAATGAAATTAAAACAAAGAAGTAGGGAAAACATAAAACATAGAGGATTCAGGATATTGATTTCAAGAACAAAAGGAACGTCCGACTCCTTTCCATAATGGACAGGAATCGATGTCACAACCATGAGAATCCTATCCCCACCATTGATATTGAAGACCCGATCTCTGTTCATGATACCAGTGCTGACTCAGCTAAGGTAAATTCACCCCAATCTGATTTCATGTCTAATTTGCCTCCTTTTTTAAAGGAACAAGAAGGTTTCTTAGGTATTCGATATGATCTCAAAAATATTATGGAACATGGTAAACCTCTTACTTCAAACCGAACTCATCCATTGCCAAATCTAGAATAGGTGTATTGTGAAAGTTGTTTTGATTGGATCCAAAGATATTATCGAGACATCCCTTACCTACAAGCTCAATTGAATCAAGTAATGACTCAGAAATCAGTTTCGGAAAAGGAAAATGATGATCTTAGAACTAGCATCCGATCGAATTCGCTCAGGGAGAACAAACATTTCAAGAGATCGGGAGATGTGATTATAAAAAACTCCACCAGTTTAAATGTTGTTGTAAATTTGGATTTGTCTAATGTTTCCTTTTCAAAATTCTAATTGGTAAATACTTTTATTGTAATTCATGATTGGATTTGTTTAAATAATAACTGAATTTGTTTTCATTTTGTTTTTATTTCGATTCTGTAGCTTGTATTTTAAATTTATTTATTTGATTGTTTTCTATTTTAGATTTTGTTTTTCTTTGTTCTCAGGTGAACAACAGGTCAATGTGCAAAGATTAAAGGAATGAGTCAAAAGTTGGGAATACAATGGACTTGTAATTTCATTTTTGAAAAACAATGTTTTAATGATGTAACTATTTTTGATTAGTGGTCTCAACATACTTATCTTTATGGTTATTTTGTTTTAGTAAATGCTTTTTAAAGTAGATCTGTCTCTATCTTGCATGATATGAGGAACAAACTAGGGACTTGTTTTAAATAGCACTGGTTTCCCAGGAATAGGGGCAATTCCTCTTGGACCTTATGATGGACTTATTATTCTAAAACTATATGGGAAACAATTTACTTTTTGGATTTCATCCTTTTGTAGACTGTGCAATGTTGTTATTGTTTCTCATATAATTTTTGGACATGAATGTTAAGCCTTAATATTGGCCAATTACCCCTTAATTGGGGCATATTACATTAGTAATGCTATTTTATTTATGTCGACTTTATTCCATTAGTTGTAATTATACCTCCTAGTCTCCTATATATACCAAGGAGACATTTTCATTTGGAATCATCTTGTACTTGAACATTTAAGTTGGGTAAAAGAAGGTTGCCCCATCAAAGAGGCTTATTATCTGAAATTATCTCTTTTTCAAGGCATTGAGTACTTTTTCTGAGGTTTTTCTATGCTATATTGATATTTGGTTCTTAACATATGGTTTCAGAGCTCAAGGTCTTGGGGTTTCGCTGCTACATCTGAGACACCTTGGAATTTTTGCTATAACTTTTTTTCTACAACATTTAAGAAGGAACGACTTGGAGGATATTTATTAGACGGATCAAGGTACGTTGGGTTAAAATTTTATCTCCTGAGGCCTTATAATTTCGAAGATACAACTTGTACAAGATAGGGTTCTGGAATCATCCTGAACTAAGTCATTGCAGAGTTTTCGCTATAAAACATATTCTGTAACGTTTCAGACCCTAAAATCCAGAGGCTATTCACATAAATTATTAAGGAATTTGTGGTAAAAATTTCAGATTCCAGGTCATCTTAAATTTGTATATACACCCTGTGGAAGATAGGGTATCTGACTAGTCCTATTGACTAGTCTCAAGAAGGTGTTCTAGGTAAAACAATTTTAACTTCTTCCTAGAGTATCCAAATTGAGTGAGACTGGTTTCATTAGATAGTAGACAATCTGTAGTATTTCTGGTACGAGATTCAGAATTTTATATCAATTATTTTGTGCGGGGCACACTATACAAGTGATATCTCCTGGAAAGGACAAAAATCAGCAAGTTGTGGGGAAGTTACCGTAAATTCCACTTTACACATCCAATTTTGATCAGACCTGTGGCATTGCAGAGAAGAAATATCAGAGAAAGTTTCATACCCAGAAGGGCCAAAACTTGGGATATACAACAGAATAAATATTGTCTAGCAGAACCACCTCAAAATCAAGGTTCAAAAGTGATACTTGGCCAACATGCCACCCAAAAAGGGAACTTCTACACCAAATAAGCCTCTAGACAATCCTACTTGGAATCTTGATGAAGGTGAAGAAATGCGTAGGGACATAAATGATTTACAAAAGAAGATAGTAACAAAAGATGAACTACAAGAGATGGAAGCTAAGTTGGAAGCAAAGATGGATGGTTTAAAAGAGGAGATCATGGGAGTATTGAAAAATTTCATAATAGAGAAGACACCTGAAAGTGAAAATGCATCCCATGAAATTCATGATGAGGACACAAGGAAGGTGAATCAAGAATGGAGAAACTCCAACTTTGGGTTGAAGACCAACCACGTTCCTAAGATCGATATGAGGAAGTTTGATGGCAAGGACCCAATCACATGGATACTTCAGATGGAGCAATTCTTTGATCTACATAATCTGCCACATACACAAAAGGTACAAATTGCTTCTTTATATTTATAACCTAATCAATTTGTATGGTATCGATGGCTTTGTTCTCGCAAATCACTCGTCAATTGGACAATTTTCATGGAAGAAATGATAGCACACTATGAGGATACAAGGAGCAATACCTTATTTAGCCAATTGATAAATCTCAATAAAAGGGTTCAATTACCGAGAACATTGAGAACTTCCAAAGATTGAATATAAAGGTAACTGATATTCCAGATGAGCACTTGATTGATGTATTCATAGGAAATTTAAAGGATAACATTCAACGTGAGGTTCGCCTTTGGGAACCCAAATCATTGGAGAATGCATTTAAGGTGGCAAGAAACGTTGAAAGTAAAAATATGGCTATGGCTACTAGAAGGACCAATCCTAACATCTATAGAGAGACCAATGCTCCTTCTTCTAAAACACCTCAACCTACAAGGTTGACACCTCAAAAATTGAAGGAAAGAAAAGAAAAAGGTTCATGCTTTAATTGTGACAGTAAGTACAGTAAGGGACATAAGTGTGGTGAGAAGAAATTATTCTACATAGATTGTGAAGAGGAAGAAGAACAAGAACAAGAACCATCTCAAGATGAAACCATAGAAGCATTTTAGTCTGAAGAGTTGACTCCCACGATATCATGTAATGCATTGGCTGGAATTAACACTCCTCAAACCCTCAAGATCGAAGGATACGTCAAAAATAAAAAGGTAATAGTCCTAATTGATTCTGGCAGTACTCATAATTTCATTCACTATAAATTAGCCAAAGCTCTCAATTACTTTGTATATCTAGCGCCAGAGTTTCAAGTAATGATTGTAGATGGAGGAACTATCAATTGCTCAGGAAAATGCAATAAGATCAATCTTACTATGGGGGAATATGTAATGAATAGTACAATGATTGTTGTACCCATGGGTGGTGTAGATGTTGTACTAGGAATCCAATGGTTACAATCATTAGGAATAGTGGCTTTTAATTTTCAAGAACTTTTCATGAAATTTTCATTGGAAGGAAAAGAAATTCAGTTAAGAGATATCATAGGGAAACACGGTAAGGTGATAAGCTCTAATGGCATGACAAAATTATTGAAAAAGGGGCATCAAGGCATTATTGCACAACTATGCTCACTAGATGTTCAAACATCTAAGCCATCTAGTCCTCAAGATATCCAAGGGATCATTGATAAGCATTCCAAAGTATTTGAAGATATTCCCAAAGGTCTTCCACCCACTCGAAATCATGATCATGAAATTCACCTAATTCCTGGGAGTGTTCCTCCTAACATCAGGCCATATAGATACCCTTAAGCCCAGAAGAGTGAAATTGAGCACATGGTTGAAGAAATGTTAGAGGTTTGCATTATTAGACCTAGCCAAAGTTCTTACTCTGCACCAGTGGTAATGGTATTCAAGAAAGATAGCTCATGATGTATGTGTCCAGATTATAAAGAGCTCAACAAGATCACTATTAAAGATAAGTTTCCCATTCTTGTCATTGATGAATTGTTAGATGAAATACATGGAGCAATCTATTTCACAAAATTGGATCTTTGTTTAGGGTATCATCAGATCAGAATGAAGGAAGAAGATATCCCAAAAACAACATTTCAAACTCATGATGGCCATTATGAATTTTTGGTCATGCCTTTTGGCCTTACAAATGCACCTTCCACATTCCAAGGGTTGATGAATTCCATTTTCAAGCCCTTCCTTTGAAAATTTGTGTTAGTATTTTTTGATGATATACTAATCTATAACAAGTCTTGGGAGGATCATGTGTGACAAGGTGCTACAACTACTAAAGGAGCAACAACTATATGACAAACCATCCAAATGTTTCTTTGGAGTGAAGGAGGTAGAGTATTTGGGTAATATTGTATCTCATGAAGGTGTCAAGGTAGACCCTAACAATATTAAGGCCATGATGGATTGGCCGATTCCAAAAACATTGAAGAATCTTAAAGGATTTTTGGGTTTGATAGGTTACTACCGCAAGTTTGTTCGGCACTATGGAAGAATAGCAACACCTGTAACAACACTAACTAAGAAGGATGCCTTTTCATGGACTCCAAAGGCAACTAAAGATTTTGAACAACTTAAAGAGGTGATGTGCAAAGCTCCTGTCTTGACCACTCCAGACTTCACAAAAACCTTTATTGTGGAATGTGATGCCTCAGGAAATGGAATTGGTGCTTTCATAATGCAAGAAGGAAGGCCCCTAGCTTTTGAAAGTCGACCACTCAAGGGAAAGGACTTACACAAACCCATTTATGAGAAGGAAATGATGGAAATACTACATGCATTGAAGAAATGGCATCCTTACCTAATAGGTAGGCACTTCAAGGTAAAAATAGATCATGATAGTCTTAAATACTTCTTGGAACAAAGACTATCTTCATAAGAACAACAAAAATGGGTAACCAAGATATTGGGTTATGATTTTGAAATCGTCTATAAAAAGGGGAAGCAAAATGTTGTGGCAGATGCACTCTCAAGAAAGGATGAAGACATTGAGGCCTTTCTCTGTGCTATCTCGATCATTCAACCCGATTGGATAATAGAATCAAGGGATGAATGGAAGAATGACGAAAAAGTGTGGATTCTCATTCAAAGGTTGAAGCAGGATTCCAGTGCATCAGATACATTTACATGGAAAAATGATTCACTATGGTACAAATATCGCTTATATTTATGTAATAAATCCCAACTCAAACAAAAGGTACTATTGGAATTGCACACCTCTCCAGTAGGAGGGCACTTAGGATTT
>JASDQU010101791.1:32463-78128 GCA_032191745.1 Picea mariana | reverse complement strand
TTTTTGGGATGGCCTTAAAACTGATGTTCAAAGGTTTGTGGCAGAATGTTTGGTTTGCCAACAAAATAAGGTGGAAACAATTAAGACCTCAGGTCTTTTACAACCATTAGCCATCCCAAGTCAGCGTTGGGAGGAGGTTTCCATGGATTTCATCACAGGGTTACCGAAGTCCGAAGGAAAGAGTGTCATCATGGTGATTGTTGATAGACTGACCAAGTACACACACTTTTGTGCACTCTCTCATCCCTTCAAAGCTAGCACAGTTGCCACTGCATTCATGGAGACAGTTTAAAAGATACATGGCAGCCCAAAGATTATTGTAAGTGACAAAGATCCCATCTTCACTGGACATTTTTGGACATAATTATTTTCTTGTTTGGGTACTCAATTGGCTCATAGCTCATCCTATCATCCTCAATCTGATGGACAAACCGAGATAGTGAAAAAATGTCCGGAAGGCTACCTTCGTTGCTTTGTCTCTGATAAACAAANTACCCTTGGCAGAATGGTGGTATAACACTTCCTTTCACACTGCAACAAAAATGACACCATTTATGGCACTTTATGGATACCACCCTCCTTCCATCACTTCTTCTCTAAAACAAAAATCTAAGGTTCAAGCAGTGGAAGATCACATCGAGAATCAACAACAAGTTCTCCAAATATTAAAGGACAACTTGACCATGGCACAAAATCGCATGAAACAACAAGCAAATCAACATCGTAGTGAAAGAAGTTTTGAAGTAGGGGATTGGGTGTTTTTAAGATTACAACCATACAAACAGATGTCCCTCAAGCAAGATAATAAGGATAATAAATTATCACCAAAGTACTATGGCCCTTATAAGGTGTTGCAAAAGATTGGTACTATGGCATCCAAATTGGAGTTACCTGCATCTTCATGAGTACACCCAGTTTTCCATGTTTCATGCTTAAAGAAGGTTATAGGCGACAAGATCCCAGTTCAAACTATATTGACAGAACTTGATGAGGAAGCAAAAATCATATTGGATCTTGAAGCCATCACTGACACAAGAATTCTCCAGCTGAGGAATAGATCCATTTCAGAGTATCTCATTAAATGGAGGAAACTACCGGCTGAAGCTTCCACTTGGGAAGATGAGTCTTTTATACAGAAGCATCGAGAGTTACTCAAGCATTGCAGACAACACTTGTCTCAAGGGGAGGGGCATGTTAAGCCCTAATATTAGCTCATTACCCCTTAATTGGGGCATATTACATTAGTAATGTTATTTTATTTATGTCGGCTTTATTCCATTAGTTGTAATTATACCTCCTAGTCTCCTATATATACCAAGGAGACATTTTCAATTGGAATCATCTTGTACTTGAACATTTAAGTTGGGTAAAAGGAGGTTGCCCCCTCGAAGAGGCTTATTATCTGAAATTATCTCTTTTTCAAGGCGTTGAGTACTTTTTCTAAGGTTTTTCTATGCTATATTGATATTTGGTTCTTAACAATGAAACTTTATTTGTATTGAACTAGCTTTAGACTGTTCTGCATGTAACTTTTCATGTTGTGTTTTTCTTTACATGGTTCATTATATTTTGGTCCTTTTAATATCTGTGACTGACTGTCTGTCTATACATATTGAGTTTACATCTAATGTTGGGTAGTTGGTAATACCATTTGCTGAGAGTTGGAGTTTGTTTCGCTTTCAGCTATTGGACATTTTGAGGTCACATGAGAGAAAATTTATTTGTCTTTCTGTTATCATAGATCTGTTATGAAATATAAAATATTTCCTTGAGTTGT
Source organism: Picea mariana (assembly GCA_032191745.1). Taxonomy (NCBI): domain Eukaryota; kingdom Viridiplantae; phylum Streptophyta; class Pinopsida; order Pinales; family Pinaceae; genus Picea; species Picea mariana. The sequence goes on along the minus strand of JASDQU010101791.1, from coordinate 76,351 downwards.
TTCAGGAAGTATCGTTCTTGCTTTTGTCATATATTTATACTTGACACAGGATAAGTGGAGCTTATACAAACAAAGAAAGATGAATCTAGCATAGTATTGTTGATCAACGTCAAGTTAGTTAGTTATATTTTATTTGATTTGTTAATTTGCGAATGAATAATGATTACATCATTTAAACGTTAAATGCTTTGTCCATTATTGTTATATCATTTATAATCTTATTCACTCATTGTTTATTATTTTTTCTTTCATAGTACAAAAACAATTTCCTTTGTTTTTGCATCCTATTTTGATCCATTAGTTGAAAACAATCATTTTCATGAGGCTTTATTTAAACCTTGTAATTGTATATATCTACTGTATGTAATACTACTCTTAGTTAAGTAATTGTATTAGTGTGTTGATTGATAGGATTGTACCTTTAGTAAGTTTTACATCTTTTAATTATACTAGAATCCTAGTTGGCTAACGAAGCCATAAAACCCGTCAGGGTAGATCATTACAAACGCCTTGAGTTAAATAGACAACCTCGGTCCAGATCTTCCATTCTCGTTGAAGGTGTGTCATAAATGCCTGTATACAAGGCTTAGCTAAATTTGGTCTACGTTCGGCTTTGTGGTAGAAATGAATGGTTAATGGTGCAATGTGAACTTTAAATACTTGTGCAGGTCACTTCCCTCCATAAATTTAACTCTCCTTGTGGTCCCATCAAATCCACACTTTTCGTTAATGTTGGCATAACTATTTCCATCCCCCATGTAGTCATGACCTATCGTAGCTCTAAATTTCTATCTCTTCGCCACCTTATTAACCCACGTGTCCTTTCGTCCACATGTCTTATCTAGCTACCCTATCCTATGGTATTTACTTTGGTATTTAAACATTAAAATCCACAAAATATTCTAGGTCTGCTTCGATACAAACTGTCCTGTCTCGTCAATGACCTAGATCTATCCAATCCTTCTAATAATTGCACACTTATAACTGCCTTTACTCTTACCTACCTAACTCCTAGGATACACTAACATTGAAACTTGAGTTTGAATTCATGGCACCTCTGATCCCCATGGGCCATAATACACCTTCAACCAATTTGCATTTACCAATCATTTAAGGGGTGGACCATGGAGCATCACTAACTTTGTTGCATTGGCCTCGTTGATGTAAAAAATACTAAGGGGTCCTAACCAGTGCATCCTAATCTTACCAGGGTACTTTAGGAACTTTCCATCATAGAGTAGTACCAATTATTTACACTACAAAATCTTGCGCCAAATGTTGCAATCATGCCATGCCTTTTGTCATTATTTCTCTATCATCATGCTATGTCCTACAATCAATTGTTCCTCTTCCAGTTCCACTAACTCATCCAACTGCCTTTGTAGTGACTAGTCATTTGAAATCTATGTCTAAACTACAACCCTGAGACTTGGTACTACAAATTTTGATGGGATCACTGCTTCTTTTCTACAAACTAACTTGAATGATGTGTGTTTAGTCAATATCTTGCAGGTAGTCCTATATGCCCACAATATTGCTGAAATTTGTTAGTCCCAATCGTCATGCTGCACATTCACCTTGGTCAGCGCATGCTCTAGTATCTTGTTGAATGCTTCAATAGTGCCATTGGCCTATGGATGATATAGTGTTCTCTTCTGATGATATATCAAGAACACCTGAGTTATCACATGGATGGTGTCATTCTAGAAGTGTGCACCTTGATCGCTCATCAATATCTTTGGGAAGCCAAACCTAGTGATCACATTCTCAAATATGAAGCATGAGACCATCTCCACAATACAATCTTTAACTAGTATAGCGTCTTCCAAACAAGTTAAGTATTCCATTGCGGTGATGATATACCGCGCATTGGTTTGACGTGTCAGGGGATTGATCAACCCAACAAATTCAATTGCCCATTTTTCCAACGGCTCTAGTGTGGTGACCAGAAAGAATGGAAATTCATCTCATCTTGATGGCTTATTGATCCATTGGAAAACATTGCAACACTTGTAATAATCCTTAGCCTCTTCGAAAAACGATGACCACCACAACCCAATGCGTAACACTTTTCACGTAGTTTCCTTCTCTGCATTATGTCCATTTACAATTCTGTCACGTTCCCTATATAACACCATGTCGTGCTTGTTCTCCAACATGCATCAAAACAATATGCCATAATTCCCAAGTTGATATATTTTTTCTACAATCAACTGATAATTGGCGCTTCGGGTCACTAGTTGTTGGAATTGTGCCTGTGTATACCCCTCCGACACCTTACCTATTATAATGTATGTTGTAATTTCTACAAGTTGATCTGAAACTACTTCAACCTTTAATATTTGTGCATCGAGTATCTCATCATATAAACTACCACCAACTTCCCCTGACTCTATCCTTAAGAGAGAATCGAGCCCACCATTGTGTTTTCCAGGTTTGACCACAACTTCAAACTCGAACTCTTGGAAGAGTAAAAACTATTGGCATATCTTCCCCCCTAACACTAGCTCATTCACCAAATATTTGAGTGTGAATGATTTGTGAAGAACTTGAAGGGAGTGTTGAGTAAGTAGTGTTTGAACTTCTGCAAGGCATAGTCCATCGCCAGTCCTTCACACTCCATGGTTATATAGTTCATTTTGGAATCTGACAACTTTCTACTGACAAAGTAGATTGGATGATAAATTTTATTTTCTTAGCATGTGTCGTGTGTTGCTACTCCTCGCAAACAAATATCTTATCTATCCATCACAACTCCTTGCATGCAAGTATCTTGATTACCTTTTGTGCATCACACAGGAACTGATTTTTCTACACAACGTCAAAATTGGGAGGTGCATCTGATACTTTCTTGATCTTTCCCTCTAACTATTGTCCTAAGAACTCTCCTCTATGTAGGTCAGTTCTTGTGTGGATACCTCCTCATGTTATTACCCATGCATTGACTTCTTATTTCATCATTTTCTCTTTGCGTGGCTCAATAGTTACCATGTTACAATGCCCCTTTTTCTCTTCCCACTTTTCCAAAAAATCTAGGTAATCTTCCGTGACATGGTCTGCACTACAGAAATATCCAAACAATGTGTGGGGCTTGGTACAAAACCGTTCCAAGTGGCCCATCTCACCACAGTTGAAACAAGTGGGCTATATACCTCCTCCCCCACCACATCGTCTACCTCTTCCTCTTCCATATCCTCCTCTTTGGCCTCTCTGGAAGCCTCCACGGTCAAAGCCTCAACGGTTGAAGCCTCCATAGTCAAATCCTACATGGTCTCCACCCTTATTATCCTCTTGGACCCTATAAGCATCTGCAATATGATCCTTCATCAACTACAACGATCGACTGTGGTTCACATTGTGTGCCATGGATTTGCAGAAATCACAGAATGAAGCATGTGTAGTCTTTTGATACTTATGTAGTGTCGACCAATGGGGAGGTACATGGCCCCATTATATACAAATATGACACCATTTTGTCCGTGGCCCAGTAGGAAACATGTTTGGCGCACCTATTGATGTATAGTTTCCGAGCACAAGACACTCATTCTGATGGTGACCTTCTGCATGACACAAGGTACACCAAACATTCTTGTGCATCACCTTCCCCTTTGGAATATCTTGCAATCATGGCAAGGGTCACAATATGATGTTTCACCTGAGCCAAGCCCGTGGACAATGCAACCTCCTAGCGTATACTCCAAGCGCATTGCAATGTCTACGACTTATGACTGAGTCATCACCTTCTATTGTGTGAGTGGGACCCAAATGTGTGGGAGGAGTCCATCAATGAATCACTCTCTGAGCTAGATATCCTAGATATGGAAGGTTAATCTATCCAATAGACTATTGAACCATTGGTCATAGTCCCACATGGTTTCTCCAACTTGTTGCTTAATCCCCTTAATCTTGGTTATACATTGTGATTATGACTTTGGTTTTTATAATTCTCTAAGGAGATCTCTCTTTATCTCTACAAGTGACCTTGCTTGTTTTTCTAGTGTAGTAACCTTATGCTTATTATATCATGTCTGAGATATATACTTATTATACCACATCAACGATCTAATGTAGTCTCCAATTGCGTGATCTTAGATGCCTAGTCTATGACTCACTTCACAAACCGGATTACTTCATCAATGAACTGATGTTGTTCTGCATCATATCTTCCCATCCCATGAAATGTAAGAAGCCCGAGGGTCAAATTCTGATTGGCCATATTTGAACTAGAACTTGATATTCCTAACTGATTTCTACTAGTTACTACTGATATTGACAACCTTTCTTGCTAAGTTTCGCTGACTTTGGGAGTCTACTCCACTTGTATCTTATACTTATATCTCTCCTTGAATGTTCTTCTTTGGTTCCTTCTTCTTTCTTAAAAATGTGCAAGGGGGGTGGTTCAAAGAGGGGGTTCCTCCATACTATCTCATCTTCTTCAATGATGGATCGAAAAGAGCTTTATGTCTTGAGTCGTTCGAGCCTCCTTCCAACAACCAAGACTTGTTTACTTTCTTGAGAGATCCTTCCTCACTATCTTCTATGCCATTGTTTTCTACTAATATTCTCCTCATCTTTCTCTTATTCAAATACATCTCTCATTAGCCAAGGGGATCTGAAATCATTCTCCACAAATCTACTACTAGTTCCTCCGATATCCTCTTTTGATACCTCATTCTTGACATCGCTTCTCTTCGATGGCCTCCCTTCTTTTGTGCTTCTCTCTGGCACATCCTTCTGGCATGGATTCTCTTCTCTTCATGTTAGATCTTCTTGCTACTTGTTCATCACCCCTTGTTCTTCCTTCTTTTCTTTCCTGCTTGAATTTCTTTCTCAACTCGACTCTTCTTTCATATTGCTCATCTCTTCTTCTTTGATCTCCTGGATCCATGATTTCTTCACCTTCTCTCATCTTCTTCCCCCATATTTACATCCCCCCTCCATGCAGGGGGGTTTATGCCACCATCCTATAGGGATCCATGTGCATTAGCCCCTTCTCCATGAACAACATATTGATCCAAAGTGGGATCTTGTTTAATAATATTCTTCGAGGGTTGGCTACAAAATTTCTTTCTGCACTACAAAAAGATTCACTGCATTCAATTGCAAACTCAAAAATGTATCCTTCTTTAACTCGATCAAACTAGAAATCAATGGCTCTGGACCACTTATTGTCTAAATATCTCAAATGATTTATCACTTCTTGGTCCCAAACCAATGGTTCTTGGGCTCTCCACATAGATTTAATCTTTGCTTGTATCTATACCCATTCATGTAACAAACAAGGAAACTTAACGAAGAAAATTACATGCAGATCTAAATATATGTACCTCTGTTTCCATCATTTGAGGTTGATTTGGAGAGTTATGGTATCCCATTGTGCGAACCCATCCTTTTTCTCAGAGATCCATTCTTCTATCTCTTTTCTTGAAGGTTTCTAGATCACGTCCTTACTCCAACATATAGCAAAAAATCATCGGATCCCAACAATAGAAGCAATTGTTTCCTTGGGGTTTCAAACCCAGGCTTTGAAATGATTTACCAACAAATACCCCATTAGTTTCGTCATATTCAATATTCAGGGATTAAATAAGGTCTCACCAGAGACACTATGAGAATTATAGGGACCAAACATCTGTGCATTGCATGAAGAAATATTACAAATGGGAAACACTTGGCCTATAACTGTGCATTAGATTATATTCATTCACATCAACATTCATCTAATGTAAAGCACATTCTAACATATATAACAAGCATTCATCCACAACAAAGCTCATTATAGGGTGTATCAATTGGGTCTCATGCTTTTATTCATTATTCAGAGATAGAGATTTAGATACATAAAAGACCATATTTTCTGGCTAATACTTCGTCAGAAATAGTTGATGTTACTCTATATAGACAAATGATTAGTTCGTTGATGTATCTGATGAATGCTAGACCAGATATATGCTTCATTGTGAACACCTTGAGTCGGTATCTGGTGGAGCCTAGACGTGTTCACCTTGTAGCTGCAGAGCATGTGATGAGATACCTTAAGGGTACATTGGACTATGGCCTCTATTATACTGGAGATTGTGACTTCAAATTGTATGGATATATTGATTTAGATTGGGATGGAAGGGCTTCAGAAAGAAAAACACTTCAGGATGTTGTTTCAGTTTGGGGTCAGCCATGACTTCGTGGAAAAACATGAAGCAATCCAATATTTCTCTCAGTATGGAAAATGTGGAGTACATTGCAGCATGCTCCGCCAGTTGTGAAGCCATATGGCTTCAGAAGTTGTTGACAGGTCTATTTTGATCTAGAGATGGATGATACCGTGATCTTTTGTGATAACTAGAGCTGCATAAAGATGACATAGAACCCAATGTTCCATGATAAAATGAAGCACATTGAGATCTGGTACCACTACATTCGTGAAATGGTACATAAGGGAGTTGTGAAGCTCCAATATGTTGGCATAGATGAGCATGTAGCATGTGTGTTGACTAAGCCTCTGTCTTGTGTGAAGTTTGAGTACTTCCGAGACAAGCTTGGTATAGTCTGAAAGGACTTCCCTTGAAAGGGGGAGTGATGTTGATGATACTATAATATCCTGACCACTAGCAGGGTAGCTCATTAGGATTTATATCCTAGGGGATTGATCATCCTTGGACAGATCCCGTAAGGTCCAGATGGACAGTTTGTCGGAGTGCCTATGTATGTATATACTTGTTGTGGTCAGCAGTGTGGAAAATCGTTAGGATTTATATCCTAGAGGATTTTATTAAACCTGGATAGATCTCGTAAGGTCTGGATGGACGGTCTGTTGGAGTGCTCATTGTTGTTGTTGATGCTGTTGATGCTCATGTCTCATTCTGTTTCCATTGATGTTGTTGTTCCAAATTCGTGTTGTTGATGTTGATTTTCCATCTTCATGTTATTGTTGATGTTGTTGTTCCAACTTCATGTTGTTGATGTTGATGTTCCAGCTTCATGATGTTGATGATGTTGATGTTCCAACTTCATGTTGTTGTTGATGATGATGTTACTCCAACTCCGCGCTGCATATGATGATGATGTTCAGTTTCTACTGATGTTGATGATACGATTTTGTTTTTGATGACCTATAGATATGATAGACAATGTTACAGATGTTGATGACAATGCCTCCTCCTCTTGATGATGTATTGAGTCCAATCAATTGTTATTAATGTTGTCAGTATAATACCCTTCTTTTTAAGGGGGAGTGTTGAAATCTTAAAACTTTGAAGAATATTCTACCTAAGAGGTAATGTTGAATAATATTAATATATTATATTTATTAGGCCCTATTGTGCCTTTGTAAAAGTCGACCCTTTTGCGCCTTGAAAATTAAATGTAAATTAATAGGTAAAAGTGATAGGTCGACCTAGACCTAATTTTAGGCTAGGCAGACCACTATTTATAAGGGAGGCCAACGCCTCATTTTTTCACTCACTGATAATCTATGCAACAAGAGAAAAAATTGCACAAGTCTTGGAGGATAAGTTGTTTTCTTCCCCATGAGGGTTTCCTAGGATAATCTTTGTGTCTCTATTGTTTCTGTGATTGCCTCTCTTTCAATGATCTTATTTATGCAACTAATGTGCTAAATGATTGTAATAATAAAGAAGAACCACAACTACTAGTTGTATAAGTAAAACATCAACACTTCTCAAAGGATATAATGTCAAAATGCTACCCATCAACTAATTTGCAAGCAAGTTTAGGTTAGAATTGAGTTTGGTTGGATATTGCTTTAATTTTGCAGCAAACATCTACAGTGAATCACTAAAGGTGTGCTAGTGTATCTTTTTAAAGATCACATATTTCAACTTTGTTTGAAAATTATTTAATCTCTTTGGAGGTTCAAGATTCTCATTTATGCTGCTTAGTTTTTGTATATTATTGCGTTAATTTCCTTTCAAGATTTTTTTTTTATGTCAATTCCATGTTTTTTGTTTATATTTCTCAAATACTTGCTTAAAATAGAGTGAGTGTCTGCAACTTCTTTATGAGAAATAAACTAGCACAAGCACACAATTAAAAGTGGTTGATATATGGCGATCAATTCCATTTTTATCCTTTCAAAACTAATGGCATCGATTGACATATATCAACCTCTTTTAATTATGTGGTTGTGCTAGTTGATGACAGATGTGTTGGGGGGGGGGGAATAATTGAATATATTTGACTATGATTGACTACGTTTGACAATGATTTAACTATGTTTGACTATTTTTGTCTATGATTGACTATGTTTGACTATGACCATGGTTGACTTTAGGTGTCCATGATGGAAGATATTTGACTATGATTGGATTTAGTAAAAAATGGTCTACTATGTCTGACTATGCACTTTCTACTTTTGTTTTTTCTTCAATGCAACATATACTTCTTCTTTTGATGTGTGGCTTATTGATTTTGGAGAATCTTATCATATGGCTAAGGATAAATCCATTTTTCCACTCTTAATGAATGTAACACCAAACAAATATTTGTTGGTGATAATATATCTCTTAATGTTGTAGGGTCTGGAACAATTCAGGTAGATACGATCATTTCAATGATGTGTATGTGTTCCAAGTATTTCCTGCAACCTTCTATCAATGTATCATATCACTCATTTAGGTGAAGGTAAAACGATAGAGTTTTCACCTTACCAAGTTGTAATCAAGGTTTTAAAAGATCTTAAGCATGTGCTAGCAACTAGAATTGTTGATGATATTACTAGGTGTTAGCGATAATTTTTGTTTTAGGCACAAAGGTACCCAGGTCTGCAGGTTGCACGAGAAGCGCCCGAGCGCAGCACGCGAGAATCCCTTTTCAAGTTACGAGTCAAGCGAGCGGGCAAAGTGATGGTTATCAACAGCCGAGATTCACCAACAAAGAAAATCGACGGTCATCGGGTTTTCGGGGCTGTCAAGTTGCCCAGGATTTAGCACGAAGGGTAGCGCCCGTAGTTCAAGGCAAATTTGGGTCATCTTATCCAATTGGGACAGGTGGCGACCAGTCGGCGTATCGGGGATCGGTGTTTCAGGAGACAAGGAGCTTTCCGTTCATTGCAGTTGAAATTGCCGATCAACGAAACGCCGAAGCACCTTTGGAGCTGAGCCCACGGTCTTAGCACCAGGTCACGTCAAGTGAGCCAGTGAACGAGGGCGGCCCCCTTTTAATAATGAATGCTACCTGGGCCATTCATCTTAAGGACACGTGGCATGCATCCATTCCATGTCGACATTCAAGAGTTCGAGGGGTAAGCATTCCTCGTCACTTCACATCTCGAAACCCCGAACCTCGAAGTGTCGGAAGCATTCGGAATCGAGCCCGTGGTTTTGGTGCCTGGTCGTAAAGGAACAAGCCTAGAGGAGGGGTGCTAATGTTTGTCATTTGGCCACTCAAGTCCCAAAGCACCGAAAGCAATCTCAATCGTTCATCTTGGAGGAATGCGTGGCGACCGTCAGGACCTCCCGACATTTCGCCCATCGTGATTTCGAAGAAAAGAGACCTGTTTCTTCCTATCCACGAACCCCGAAACGCCGAAAGCACTCTGGAAAATAGGCGTAGGGTCATGGCCCGTGGTCACTCGAGAAAGTAGAAAGGTCTGTACAAAGGGAAGGCCAAAGGTGCCGAATTGAGTTTCAGAAGGGGGGCACTGTGTTCTCCAGACGCCGATTTGACGTGATCTAAATCCCGGTAACTGCTGGGAATGAATGAAGAAGAGAGAGGGTGGTTGAAACCTCACCCCACTCATTAATTGCAAAGTATGGATGTTTCGGCTGAAAGTCTACCCGAGAAGGTCCTTTGTACTGGTTCTTTTCATGAAAGCCACGCCGAGTCCTCAACTCGCTAGGGAAGCCTGCACACGCTAATTCAGCATTTAAGGGCTCAACTACCCCCTGGCATGAGCCATGCAGAATTAAGGTGGCGTATGACAAAGGAGTGCAGGCCAGATGTGATTGAAGAGACTCCTCATCTCGAAAGTCCAGTAGGCCTCTGTTGGGAAAATGTTTAGGAGTATATATACTTAGTTTTGATATTTTTCAAAGGTATCGATGGTAGAGTGAAGCTTCCGATTGTAATGTTTTAGCAGACACTCTAGTTATCTGGTTATGCATCTGTATGTAAGATCTCTTGTTTTATGACAGATAGTTTTTTCTACCCCATCTAATTTTCATTTTACACCGAGGGAGTTCATGATTGACTGATTCACATGAATTATTGCAATTATGTTATGATAAAGGATTTATTGTGGCATTATTGTATTCTCTGGTTTTTCGCATTTGAATGTAAGAAGATCTTACGTTTAGATGCCTTCTCCCACAATCCATTAGAAACCTGATGTTTACAACAGACCTCTGCATTTCTCTTATACAAGGCTTCCCCCTACTCACCTCTACTACAACCCATTGTCTGGAGTATATCTAAGACCTCACCTGCTCATGCGTGCCTGGCCTAGATTCGGAGTTGAAACAATATCGTTCGAGTTTACTTCCATTTGATCACCCTTTTACACACAAATCATGACATAAACTGATGGGTGTCGGGTTTTGCTCCTGCTGCAATCTAGGAGTGACTTCCGTCGCCGTTGCCAGGGACGAAGTTGAAAATTTTCCTTGAGATTGAATGACATTGAGACTCTGATTCTGAAGGTGCATCAGGTCTCAGAGCCTTTGAAGATTGCTACTGTGCACCTGACAACTCCATTGTGACGACTCCACTGTGGTGAACCTACTGCGTCAATTGTGGATTTCAGAGGCAGACACACGCGGTCCCATCCACAACTGCCTCTAGCTACACCTGAAACTGATCGGGAGGTAGTTCTCGGAAAAGGAAGGGCCTCTGAAGGAGAAGTTGTCGTCGCCAAACCAGGTAATCCATTGTCTCCTTTTGTAGAAACTCCATTTTCTCCGCCTCAGTTTCCTAGCAGACCGCGTTCTCAAGTTTCCCGTTTCCTGAATTTTGGGAGTGTTCCTGTTGAGGTTTCCTCCCCTGGTCTGGGATTAGAGGGAGAAATCCTTGTCACTCCTGTCTCCCTTGAAGCTGTACCTTGGCGTAGACCCAGGACCACAGAAGTTTTCCCCACTCATAGCTTTACCGCTTCTCCTCTTGTCACGGTCACTGCTTCTGCACAAAAAGAAGCATCAGCTGGCTTAAGCTCGCTAGCCTTCTCCCTAAATCCCCTATTGTTTCCCACTCCCCTTATAATCTCATCCCCAGTATCCCCTTTTCGAACTCCTTCTCCTTCGAGTTCTCCTCCACATAATATCCCTATGGCAGGACCAAATCCCCCTATGACCATAATGGAGGCCATTATAGCCGCTAGGTATGCTCCCCTCGTGTTACCTCAGCCTCTCAATGCCCTCCCAGCAGATGGTTACCTCAAGTAGCTGCCCAAGTTTACAGGTGAAGGGGACATAACTACAGAAGAACACCTAGAAGCCTTTTACAGTTTTACAGATGATAATGTTATCATGCACGCAGACGTATGGATGAGGATTTTCATCCATAGTCTTCAAGGCGAGGATAGAAAATGGTTTAAGGCCCTGCTCCCTGGATCTATTGATGGGATCGAAGCTTTGGATAATGCCTTTTTGAGATAGTGGAGAGATAAAAAAGATTTCATGTATTACATGACAGAGTTTGGGTCTTTGAAGAGAAAAGAAGGGGAGTCTGTCTCTGACTTCTCCAAGAGATTCAATAAAATGTACAACAAAATCCCTGCTGAGATAAAACCCTTCGAAGCCTCTGCAAATATCACTTATGCCAGCGCCTTTGATCTCGATTTCTGCCTTCTGTTGAGGGAAAGAAGAGCCACTACTCTGGCCCACATGCAGGATGCAGCCGTGGAGGTAGAATCTAACATATTGGCTGTTGACCGACTCAGGAACATTGCTGATAGAAACATACCCAGGAAGAGGCCTGGAGCTTCCCCATCTAGTTCCTCTCCCCTGCCCCTTCAGACAGATGAGACATCTAGAATGCTAAAATCTCCTTTCTGCCAGGATGGAAAGGTGGGAATTAGAAGGGAATCCCATCTACAAAAATCCCCAGAATACAGAGAGTAGAGGTTTCAGGAAGTCTAATAGCAATGTGCCACAAGATTTTCCTAGGGAACAAAGGAGTAGAGATAGAGATGATCAGAGGATTCATACCCCTCTCCAGAACAATCTAGTTTCTCATGAGGAGGGGGAGGAGGTGGATGAACTCGACCCTGAGATCCACTGCATTGAGGACACTTCCCCATTTCCTCATTTGACTCAATCTGCATACGAAGAATCCCTTATCAACGCTCAAATCAACGAGTTAAGTAGAGGGGAAAAGGCCAACAATACTCCTAATAGATACAATCTCAGGTCAAAGGGGAAAGAAGGGAATTTTGGTAACCAGGATCAGCCCCCCATAGCAGAAAGGCCTACTAAAGCTGCAGCGACCACTACTAAAGAAAAGAAAACTCAGAATGCTCCACCAGCAGCCAAAGAGCCTGTCACTGAGGTAAGGGAAGTTCCTAAGCCTGTTCTTTCCTTCAATTTTGAGCATGAGATTCAGAAGATTAGAATCCTTGTACCCCTATCTAAACTAGTTAAAAACAAAGATTTCAAAAGGTCCCTCTCCAAGCTGCTACAATCTGAGCTCCCCCAGCCTTCCACTGACTCAATAAATCTCCAAGATGAAAATCCAGTAGTCGTCCTAGGACCCATGGTAGAAGATAGAGATGATTCATCCCCTCCCTTCTACACATCCCTGAACATACATGATAAAGTGTTGCATAACTGCCTCATGGATTCAGGGGCTTCTCATAATATGATGCCCAAAATAGTAATGGAAGAATTGGGACTGGAGGTGACAAAAACTTATCATGATTTGTACTCTTTCGATTCAAGGAGAGTGCAGTGTCTAGGAGTTATCAAAGTCCTGGTGGTTTCTTTGTTTCAGCTGCCCATGAAGAGTGTGGTCATGAATATTGTGGTAGCTGACGTTCCCCCCAAATTTGGCATGCTGTTGTCTAGATCTTGGATAAAAAAGCTTGGAGGAACATTACAAATGGATCTCACGTATGCCACCATTCCAGTCTTCGGAGGCGAACAAAGGAGGTTATATAGAGAAGCTCAGTTGGCCTACATTGTTAGTGATGAAGTAAACCCCACCAATCACCCCATCTTTGCACTTGACACCGACTTGGGGTCTAGTTTACTGCAGCTCACTGATGCCCCTGAAATCCATTTCCAAGTCAGAAAGTAGCCCAGTCTTGATTATCCGATTCCCCCTCCAACCCCCTCTATTTGGAAGATGTTTTTCGACGGAGCTTCTTCTAGCGAAGGCGGTGGCGCTAGGGTATTTTTCATATCACCTTGTCAAGAGGTCATATCCCTGTCATACAAGCTGGAATTCGAAACCACCAACAATGTGGCAGAGTATGAAGCTCTTGTTCTGGGTATGAGGGCTACAAAGGAAATGGGAATTAAAGAGATAGCAATATTTGGAGACGCTGAGTTGATTATTTAGCAAGTCAAAAATGCTTATCGTGCTAATAATCCCCGGCTCAGAAATTATAGAAATGAAGTATGGGACCTGATTGATAATTTCTTCTTGGCCTTTAACATTTCTTTCATTTCGAGGGGGGAAAATACTTCAGCCGATTCTTTAGCTGTCTCATCTAGTTTTCTCAAGGTTCCTCTGCCGCCTATGGTCAAATATGATGTTGAAATAAGATATAGGCTTTCTGTACCAGATAACGTCAAGCATTGGAAGGTATTTGAAGATGATCTGGAAATCGAAAAATTTCTCCAATTTGTTGATGAATTTTCTGCGTTGCACATTGATCAGGATCCCGACTTGGAAGGTGACCCTCACCCTGAGGTGTTTTAAATAAGATTGCTAATCACCCGATTATTTAGCTTCCTAGCAACCACATTCCGAGAGGACTAGTCCCTTTAGAAAGATTGTTCGATGGGAATGATGTGGCAGTAAAGGGCAAGGTTTCAGATGAAGATGCTGATACAAGTGAATGCAACATTGGCACACAGGAGGAGCCTAGGTTTGTCAAATTGTCAAGCAACTTGACTAGAGAACAACGGGCTGAATATATTGAGTTGCTGAGAGAGTTTGCTGATGTGTTTGCATGGACATATGAAGACCTCAAGACATATGACACATCTGTTATTGAGCACAAGATCCCACTAAAGGAAGAGGCTAGGCCATTTAGGCAGAAGCTAAGACAGATAAATCCCATGTTGATGCCTGTCATGGAGAAAGAAGTGAAGAAGTTGCTAGAATCCCAGATCATTATCCCCTTGAGATATTCCGAATGGGTGGCCAATTTGGTTCTGGTGAGGAAGAAAAGTGGAGAAATCAGGCTTTGTGTCAATTTCAGGAACCTGAACAGGAGCTCAAAGAAAGACAATTACCCCCTACCTAAGATGGAACACATACTGCAGAGGGTAACTGGTGCATCCAGGATATCCATGATTGATGGGTTTTCTGGCTATAATCAGATATCGGTCATGCCTGAGGACAGGGAAAAGACAGCCTTCACCACTCCTTGGGGCACATTCATGTATGCCAAAATGCCATTTGGACTAATGAATGCAGGAGAAACATTTTAGCGAGCCATGGATATAGCCTTCGTCGGGGAGAAGGACCAGTTTGTGGTAATCTATCTAGATGTCATCACGGTCTTCTCCAGCTCAGACAAGGAGCACCGCTGCCACTTGAGGAAAGTTTTCCTGAAATGTCGGAGGTTTGGCCTATCCCTAAACCCCAAGAAATCTTTGTTTGCTATGAAGGAGGGAAAGCTATTAGGCCATATAGTATCAGCAGAGGGAGTGAGAATTGATCCTAGCAGGGTAGAGGCAATTCAGACCCTGTCGCTTCCCAGATCTAAAAAGGAAGTCCAGGCCTTTTTAGGAAAGATTAACTTTCTGAGGAGATTCGTCTCAAATTTTGCTGAACTGGTGAAACACATCACAACCATGCTTAGAAAGGGAAACGAAGTGAAATGGAACGCTGGACCCAGGGAATCTTTTGTCCAAATAAAAGGGCACTAACTGAGGCACCTGTGCTGATTAGTCCTGATTATTCCAAACCGTTCCTAGTTTTTTCTTTTGCTTCTTTCGATACGGTAGCAACGGTGTTATTGTAGAAAAATGAGGAAGGGCGAGAGAAACCCATTGCCTTATTCAGCAAGGCGTTAAGAGACGCAGAGATCAGGTATAAAATCATGGAGAAACAGGCCTATGCCTTAGTGAAAGCTCTCAACGCTTTCAGAGTTTATGTATTGCACTCAAAGGTAACCACATATGTTCCTTCAGCTTCTGTGAAGGACATCCTTGTGCAGCCCGATATAGATGGGAGAAGAGGTAGATGGATCACTAGAATCCTGGAATTTGACTTGGAAATAAATCCCACCAAGTTGGTCAAGGGGCAAGGTTTAGCCAAGTTGCTGGCTGAATCCAATTGTGAAGCCTTGGGGGTTAATTTCATCAACAATGGCTCAGGAACTCAACAAGATGAGTTTCCCAACCAAAGCTCTCAGGATGACTCATCACTGGCAGAATGTGCCTGGTATCGTGACATTTTATACTTTCTGTGGGAGTTGAAGCCCCTGGATGGAATAGGTAAAAGTAAGGCGAGATATTTAAAGCTCAAGGTGGTCAGATATTTCCTCATTGAGAAAGTCTTGTACTGGAGAGATCCTTTGGGGATGCTGCTAAGATGTGTGAACCCACCAGAAGCCCAGAAAGTTATGTTTGATTTCCATAAAGGCCTTTGTGGGGGGCATCATTTCTGGAAGACCACAGCTCATAGGATCCTCAGGGCTGGATATTACTGGCCTACTTTATTTGCTGATGTCTGCAGAGGAATCAGAGCTTGCATCAAATGCCAAAAGTTCTCAGGCAAACAACAACTCAAAC
This sequence comes from Picea mariana, assembly GCA_032191745.1. Lineage (NCBI taxonomy): Eukaryota > Viridiplantae > Streptophyta > Pinopsida > Pinales > Pinaceae > Picea > Picea mariana. The sequence continues at coordinate 60,434 of JASDQU010101791.1, read as the reverse complement.
TACTGCCATTGAAGCCTATAGTATCTTCAACACCTTTTCAGCAGTGGGGGTTGGACTTCATTGGAGAAATTCACCCTCCCTCAAGTGGTCAACACAGATGGATCCTGACTGCAACAGATTACTTCACCAAGTGGATAAAAGCTATCCCCACCAGAAGTGCATCACACAAAGTAATTATCAGCTTCTTGGAGGATATCATAGCCAGTTTTGGCTGTCCTAGCCGGATTGTCACTGATAATGCCGCTTCTTTCAAATCTGGGCCTCTCGTTAAGTTTTGTGAGTAGTTCCACATCTTGCGATGAGTTTTCCTGAGAGCGTTGGCTGGGAAACTCATCCTACTGAGTTCCTGAGCCATTGTTGATGAAATTAACACCAGGTTATACAAATTTGACAACTTTGGGTCATATTATTTTCCATCAGTTATTGTTGCTCATAGTGATGACTTTAACAAACTTTGGCATGAGCGGTTTGGTCATCTAAACTACCACTCATTACAAAAATTATGTAATAAAAATATGGTGACTGGTATTCCTCTTGTTTCTTGCAGAGATGGTGTTTATGTTGGTTGTGTTATTGAAAAACATCATTGGAACATTTTTGACAAATGTGCCTCTTGGCATGCCTTGGCTCTTTTGCAACTTGTTCACAGTAATTTGTGTGGTCCGCTTTCTTCTTCTTCTTTCTCCAAGTACAAGTACTTCATAACTTTAATTGATGACTTCTCCAGACGCACTTGGGTTTACTTCTTAAAACTCAAGAGTGAAGTTTTTGACATGTTTTTGGCCTACAAGGTCCTTATAGAAAAACGATCCGGACATAAACTACAAAGGTTAAGAAAAATAATGGCGACCAAGATGTGAACAACAAGTTTACAACCTACTATACTATATACACCATTCAAATGCAACATATTGTTCCATATACACCACAACAAAATGGTGTTGTTGAGAGAAAGAACCACACTTTAAAAGAAATGGATAATTGTATGATCCAATATAAAGGATTAAGTATTCATTATTGGGTAGAAACAATCAATTGTACCAATTGCATAGTAAATTTCACTCCCACAAAGGCTTTAAAAAATATAACACTAGAAGAAGCATGGACTGAAATTAAGCCAGATGTAAGCCACTTCTGTGTATTGGGCAGTGTAGCATGGGCTCACATTCCTGATGAGAAAAGGAAAGGATTACAACCAAGAAGTGATAAGTGTATTGTTGTTGGATATACTAAAGACATCAAATGTTACCAACATATTCAACATCATTATAATGAAATGATTATTATAAGAGATGTTAAATTTGATGAAAATATCTTGGCCTACGAGCCTAATTTGATGTTTGTGCCATCTTTGTCCTATGAGACATCTTCGAAATTTGCACCATATTTTATTTCTATTTTGGTTTCTTCTTTAGATGATGAAAATGAGAATGAATATACACCTCTTTCTTCTCACCTTCCTCTAGATGAGTCCATTGAACATGAACATGCACCAACAAAACCACTTCCTAGATGGGTCCATTCAACATGAGAAACAACTAGTGATCCTTTAGATCATCGTTAGAAACATTCACACTTCTAGCGATCCTCCTGTCTTTTGGCTCAAGTTTCAAAGAGTCATGATTCATACACATTTGCAGAAGCTTCTAGCCATCCATATTGAGGCACAACAATGAATGAATAATATCGTTATTTAATGGCGAATGATACTTGGGATCTTGTATGTATTTCAAAAGAAAGAAAACTTGTTCAATGTAAATGGTTATATATAACTAAGTATGCATTAGATGAAAGTGTTGAAAGACTTAAGGCCTAGTTAGTTTTCAAAGGATTTTCTCAAGTTGAAGGAATTCACGACAATGAAACCTTTTCACCTGTAGCCAAAATGAATTCCATCCACCTCGTTCTATCCCTTGTTGCCTCACATAGATGGGAGGTCCATCAGATGGATGTTAAATCCACCTTCTTGCATGGGTATTTACAAGAAGAAATATACATGGAACAACCTCCAATCTATGTTCATAATGACTCCAACCTTTTTTTTCTCCTTGAGAAATCTCTCTATGGTCTTAAGAAAGATCCTTGAGCTTGGTATGCTAAAATGGACATCTTCCTTTTTGACACCATATTTTCTAGATGTCATTCTGAATGTAATGTATATACCAAGAAAGTAGGAATGCATCTCATAATACTGATCCTTTATGTTGATGACCTTATCATCATTGGTAGTGACCCTAAAATTTTAACCCATGTGAAATACAACCTTAAAAATAAATTTGAAATGACATACTTAAGGTTATTTTCATTATTTCATTGGCATCTAAGTATTGCAAACTAAGGAAGGAATCCCCCTTTCCTAGTATAAGTATGCATGTGAAATTATTTGCTACTTTTACATGGAAAATTCTAAACCAACCCCTTCTCCCTTCCGGTTCGAACTCAAACTTGCTGCCACCTATACTATTCCTAAATTCAATGCCACTTTGTATTGTCAATTAGTTGGTGGGCCTTTTGTATTTGAATCATACCTGTATTTATATTTCATCTTGTTTCCTGGTATATGCAAACACCCCATAAAATCCATTAGAAAGAAAAAAAAAAGGATACTTTGGTATGTCTGGGGTATAGTTCAGTTTGAGATACATTACATTTCAAAGGGGACTCCTTTGTTGGTTGGTTTCACTGATTCAGATTGGGCCGATGACCTTTGTTGGAGCCGCCTTTTTCAACTAGTTTAAATGTATTTTTTAAATCAAAGATTGGACTTTAAGTTGTCTTTTACTTCATGACCTTACCCACTAAAAATCTCCGTAGTCCTGATATACAGAGTGGCGATGGCCATTATACTCTTAAGCCATTACCTTTTAACCGTTGAGTGAAATTTTTCACTTTTCTTTACCTCGGGATATCACGTTTTGGGAGTTACGAGTCACAATGTTTACAAGCCCCGATGCGCGAAGTTGCGAAATTTTTTTTAAAGGCTTACCTCAGGTTAAAGCCGAGAGTAAGGTTCCGTAAAACCTAGTCAAGTGCTATCGGGGTTTCGCATCTCGACGTTCACTCTCTCCAATAACCTTACCATCATAACTCCAATAGGCGAAGTCGTGAGACATTTACGTAAGCTACCCAGGTTAGTGTCAGGGACGAATATGTTTTTAACCATAGTTAAACTCTGTCTGGATTTCGCGACTCGGCATACGCTCCTCCCAGAAGCTATACCTTCGAAACCCTGAGTCGCGAAGTCGCGATATTACTTAAATAGAAATTAATTAAAACACTTAATCCGGTTTACCTTCTGGATTAACTGGATCACATCATTGTGATCTCATAATTTCGTGACTCGGCATACGCTCCTCCCAGAAACTATACCTTTGAAGCCCCGAGTTGCGAAGTCGCGATATTAATTAAAACATGATTAATTAAATGCTTAATCCAGATTACATTATCTTTTAACTAGATCACGTCATCGCGATCTCGAGTTCTAGGGGTTCGAAAGGTTAGAATGAAAGCTCCTGATACGCCGAACGCCGAAAGGATGATCAAAGTTTAAGAAATCCTGATTAAAGAAGCTAAGCCAGCTTAATCGATGTTTAATACAAATAATAATATGCACAGTCTACGAGGTAAATTTAAATGTTCCTTACGCCAACTTGTGTCACGAATCGTCGAAATTTATGGCATTAATTGGAAATGAGGCGAAGCGACAAGTAAGGATATGGTTTTTATTGCTAAATCTGTCTCTAAAAATGATTTGACCGTTCTGTTCATAAGAACGTCAAGGTTTTAAATGGTCGAAGATATAGGTCTCTTTCTTTCAGTGTCACAAAGCTCATTTCTATTTTGTGCAGAGAAGCTTTTCTCAACAAAATGATTTATGTATGTATACATGTTTTTACTGCAGAAGAGCTAAATCAGAATCCTCTGTCATGGCCCCACGAAAAGTGTCCAAGGCAAGTGATGAGAGTTTAGGGCAAGGCTCAGATAATGTTTTTGATACTTCACCACAAAGTGTTGATTCTGTCAGAACCTAGTCATACATCTCTGAGATTCTGCAGTCCGAATTGGTAGATTGTTTAGATGATTCCAGTGATAACAAGAAGGACGACTTGGCCACCAAATACAAGATCATCGTCCAAGAAGAGATGCATAACATAGCTTCCAGGCCACGTCTTCTTCCTTACTATGATATGATCTGATGGGCGCTAGACCATGTAGATATCCCGACCAGAACCATCATCAACGAGCATAAGGTCACTATTGGGACCTTTAGACCATAACACTTATAGGAGATGTACAAATTGTCATCCACGCCGAACTTCACATACAATGCCAAGTTTCTGGAGGATTTTAAACAGAAGGAATGTGAGAAATATGGCAAAAGCTTATCTGATTTGATCAAGGATTGGGTCTCACACCCCGTGAAGTTCAGGGCGGATAGTAACAGAGTTTATTCCATATCTTCCTTGGAATCGTAGTTCAAATACATATCAATGATGACCTGTAGATTGTATGGGAGGGAGGACACCACACATTTTTTCCTCCTATGGGTGCCTCTGATGCATACAGTCGTGGAAGGATGTTCCTTCGACTGGGCCAAATTATTGTTAGATAGTCTAATTAGTCGGGTTACAGAATATCGGACACAGAGGGCGAGCGGGAAGGACGCTTCATTTTTTATGTCTGCATATATCATGGATGTCGTGTGTTTCATGAAGCCTTTTCCCTTAATGAGCTGGAGCTGGGCTCCATATGATGTCAAGCCTATCCATGTATACCATTCAAAGCTTTGGGAGGATAAGGCCACCGATTTCATATACAAAATTTTCAATTGGGTAATGGTACCGATGCATGTCACCATCTTTGGTAATCCACCTCCCAGGATCTCGGATAACATCGCGACCAATTTGAGCAGCGTGGCCGACTGGTACGTGGAGGCATAATTTTCATACATCAGGGTTTTCGGTGCCTCTGTTCCTCCACATGCTCTACCATTATTTATACCCGATAGGATGGTTTGTCGTGAAATCACTAGGCAAACCGTGATTGGCGGCATAAGCAAAGAGCTTAAAGGGTTTTCGAAGAAGGTATGGCCACCTTTCCCCATTCATTTAAATACCTATTCTTTATTAGATTTCGGGCATGCAAAGGCCGAGGCAGCAGCCTTAGAAGATATTAAATTGTTCCACATCAAATTCAAGAAACACGACCCTGTGTGGGTCGTGAGTAATCACATGGATAATTGTGGCCTTAAAAGATTTGAACACGAGAATTCGCCTCATGATGATATTTTTCGAGGCGCAAGATCTTATGCCAAATTTTTGGGTCGGATACAAGCCTTGTCGCCCGAAGAGAGGGCCGATGTTTTCAAATTCCAAGAACACCGACAGAGTTGTCTTCCCCTAGTATTACAGGGTGTGAACCCAACGACCGTAGAGGCGTAGCAAACGAAAGCCGAGGGCTCCAAAGATTCAACACCCGACTGAGAAGAACACCAAGAAAAGAAAGAGCAAACTGGGGGCCTGAAACAGGAAGTCGAGACTCCCAACCCTCCAAGAGAGCCAACCTTGGTTGTTACTCTGGGAAAATCATCTAAGCAGATCGACAATCCCATCGTTTCTGTTACCCCCCTACAATCCAAAAAGGGGATCCCAAACGAAGGTTGGATTTTCGGCGAAGAATTAACGCCCATAACAATGGAAGAGCTACCTATGAATGAATTCTTCTTCGATAAGAAGAGAAAGGCTATCGTGAAACAAGAACTTTACCAAGAGGCAGGTACTGTATCCAAGAAATTTAAAATTTTAACTGATGGGAGAGCTATGAAAAAAGAATAATTTGCAACTCAAATAGCAGGAACATTGGGGGTTTTCGCTACAGCCAACCAATATTCAGTCGAGACCCTAACAGATCAGTTGAAGTGAAAAAATTGTTTGATCGAAACATTAGAGGCTAAATTAGCTACAGCAGAGGCCGTTGCCAAATATCAGGCGAATACAGGTTTAGAACAAGCTAGAGTAGCTGATCAAAAGGAAATTGAGTGGCTCAAAGTCGATCTCGAACAGACACAGCTGATGGCTCAGACAAGTCAGATACAGATAGGCCAGCAAGGAGAATTGATAGAGAAACTACAAGCCAAATTAGATTTCGCCGAAAGCCAGGTAATTGATATCGAGATATTTCAATCCCAAGCTATAGAAATCATAAAAAGAGTGTCGACAGCTCAACAAGGTCTACTTGCTAAGGTAGAAATGACTCAAAACAACTGCCAACTCATTGATCGAGTATTGGAAAACCTCACTCTCAAAGAAAAAGACGTTGGGGTGGCTCGGGTTGCTTTCCAGAAGGCTATTATAGCCACGACGAGAAGGGAAACAGGTAGTAGTTCCAGGTTTTCTATCTTAGAGCAGACTCGAGGTAACATCTTGTTGAAAGAATGGGAGCGTAACATATCCGAAGGCAGACAACAAGCTAAAGAGGTAGGAAAATCTTGTGAAGAAACCTTCAGTTTTCTAGATGGGAGTTGGTTGGGTCCCGATGGTGAAAGCAACACTGAGATACTGGGCCAGATCAATATAGCCAAGCATCCGCTCAATATCAAGGAAAATGAAGAAAGAGAGTTGGCTGAAATATCACAAATAACCCAAACGGACATAGTCCAAATAGATAAATGGATAATTAAACCGAGTGTACAATTATGTTCTATCAGCGCCAAAGACCAACAGGTGGAAGGAAAATTTCCACAATTGGTGAAGGATTGTTACACTTTTGAGGCAAATAATCAAGCAGAACCTTCTAGGTTGATATCCCAACTGGTGGAGAAGTTCATCACTTGCACTGAGCATGCGAAGGGGCAGGTTTCCGGTACCAAATAAGGACAGAGACAAAGAATTGAAATGATTAATTTCCTTTTGTTGTAACCAAAAACCTCTGGAACGATTGAGATTCCAACATATAGAAATTTGTATAAATATAAACTTTGAAGAAAGAAAAATGGGCTGGACCTTTTTGGTCAATTGTAATAGAGACTATCTCCGTTTTGAGAATTAATACAAAGCAATCCGGAGACTCCTGATTCCGTTAAGACTGTGTTATGAGTTTGTTTTCTCTGTGATTTCATATTCATTTTCATTTCGCTTATATATATGTCTGATGAATGTTTCATTGCAATTTAGTAAAACCTCTACTGTGGTGATAAATTTTTACCCATCTATATTGTTTACAGTTTTTCCTCTGTATCAACTATTAGCAGGTACAAGACCCGTGAACCTTTTAGATTTTCATATTTTATGCTTCGTCAGATTCCTTCTTATCTTATTTTCTTCTTTTGTTTACAGGGTGAGATTCTCCCTTGATAGGAGCCTCACATTATTGACAGTTTAATGTTTTTCTCACATTTCACACACCATTTATTTAAAATATAACTCAGTTATGGAAAAAGGCCTTTGGTTTGCATTTTATCTTTAACATTAATCAAATAGTTCTCTTTTATACGATCAAATTGATACAACATCAAAAACCTCGAACTCACTTTTAATTTACTGTTCCTCTATGATTGTTCCCGTTGCAAGACAACCTAATATTGAACCCGGTTTATCGGATCAAACCCATATCACCTTAAACCTTTTCGATACTATACTGAAAACAACCAACACTCGGGTAGAACTTGAGCGTTCATGGGCCGTGATTGAACGAGATATAAACATTTAGGAATAGTTGGAAGCAAGACAACGACAACCTGGAAATCAACTTAGCTTCCTTTTCCGAAGGTTGACTTTTCTCCCTATTTTATCCTTTACTCACTTTCAGATGCCTAGACACTGTACTTTCTTAAGCCTTAAGTACAGACTCTGGAACAACAACCTTGATGATCAAAAGTCTATTATAGAATATGATTTTAGCATTGGTTTTGGACCTGTCACATGGGCTTGTAAGAAACAACATAAAATTTATTTTTCTTCAGCAGAAGAAGAGTACTGAATAATGGTTAATGAAATTCAAGAAGCCTTATGGCTTCGACATATCCTTTCAGAGTTTGTATTCCAACAACAACATCCAACCACCCTCTGGTGTGACAATCAGAGTTCCATGAAGCTTGCTAAATATCCAGTTCAACAACAACACAACAAACACATTGGGATACACATGCAATTCATTAGAAAGTTCATTCATGATTGACTTATTGAAATGATCTTTTTCCCTACAAAATATTAAGTTGCAAACATTTTCACAAAGTCTCTTACAGAAGCAAAATTTTCCAAACTTCGATCTATATTAGGAGTTTAAGAAGTTGTCATTAAGGAGAGAATAGGCTCTAATACCTCTTTCGTTCTCCTATTGTGTCACCTTTGTAAATCCTTCAATCCTATCCCAAGTTGTTCTTAAGGGGGAATGCTAGGATATTCAAACACTTAGGAGTTAGTTAAGGTCAACTTGGTATAATATGTCTTTAGGTAAAAATGTGTTTATTTTGTATGCATTAGTATGAATTTGTAGTTATGTAATTCAACAATCACGATATGTTCTAGACATAGAGTGATATGAAAACTCATATTCTCCTTAATCTAAATGACTATATTGATCCCTAGCTTAACACCTGATTGGTCCATGATCTCCATTTAAAGAGCATGGAGGGTCATTTGCTGATGATTGATTGTGAGAAAATATCTTGTAAAATATTTTTATTTTGCATTAATATATTGCCTCAAGTGGTCATGTTGGTTGGGGCCGTGGACTCTTTCCCTCTTCGAGGGTTTTAACTATGTAAAAACATTAGTGTATTGATCTTTGATTTGGTTGTGTGAGTGTGGTTACTGAATATGTTCGTCGTGTGTGGGAATACTCTATTTTTTTTAATAGAATCTTCAAGCTATTCTTGATGTTTTATTCAAAGATTTAATAGAACCTCTCTTGCACGATATCTCTCAACCATTATAACAAATTTCTTTGTAAGCTCCAGACTCACCTCGATCTTCATCCTTTAAGCCTAAACCAAACAATAAAACTGGTGAAAGTTTTAACCCAATGGTAGGCAATCAACCTCACATCCCTGCATGGATGTCCCAAGGGGTTTTGAACTTGAGAGAGAAACTGCATGACCTACCCAAACATCCCAAGAATATTTTAACCAAGTTTGACCCTAATAAATCCCGTGTTCCTGAAGATCACATTAATAATTTCTATCTTTCCACAAGGGTTTTGAATGTAGAGCATAAATATGTAGTTTATAGATTGTTCCCTTACATTTTTTTTAAAATAAAGCGTCTACCTAGTATTACAGTCTACCAATTGGATCCATTAGGGGCTAGGATGATTTCGAAAGGGAATTCCTTAGTAAATTTGGCGAACAAAAAAATCCCACCACCCTTCTGAAAGAACTAGTCATGATTAAAATGGAAAATGAAGAATGGAAGTATTACATATTTTAACCAATGCTTTTCCACCTCCTTGACAAACTCCATACTGATTCTCTACTAGCTGAGGTAGTAGCAATGGAGTATTGCATGTTTTCTTTGAATACCTATATTTTCATGTTCATGAAACGAACTGGTAAAGTCACCTTAGAAGAAAAATTTGAAGAATCTACGAAGGTAGAAAAATAGATGCTCAAATTAGGAGGGAACCTAGTGGGGGGGATACAACAAGGTTGTAACTATAGGGAAGAAACCCCTATTATTGACCAAAACCCCAGAAAAGGAACCTGCATATATGGAAGGTGTCCTCAAGTTGGTAAAGAAGCTATCCAATGAAGTTGTTGACCTTAAAAGAAACTCCGAGGAAGAGACATCAAATCACAAACCATTTTGACCCTTCCATGAAAAGGGATATAACCAAGAAAAGTCTCTAAAAGCCTCAAATCTGATCCTAAAGTAGGAATGGACAAATTTTTCACATATAATCAAGCCAATCATTCCGAGAATCCTTATCCATAGTTTTTTAATTCAATGAACTTGGTCATTAATTGATTACTTGACCAATAGTCTCTTTTTGAGAAGTCAACCCAAGAGGTCGAGACTAAAGAAACAACATAAGAAGAAGATATGGTTGAAGGATCTGTCAAGTTCCTCTAGAGCTTGGTAGTAAATTTAGATAGTGAAATTGTAGGAAAAATATAATTATGAGATGCATAGGCCACCTAGCCTACCTAAAAACGTTATAACCTAAGGAGTAAAGGACTTTTTCCTAATGTCACTCTTCCTTCTAAGCCAACTCTAACTTATAGAAAGGTCACAACTCCCACCCCGACTCAAAGTAATGCTTCTACCCTTCAATTAAAATCTGCCACTAGCACTACAATAATCAACAAGACATCAACAAGTACCCCGACCATGAAACCCGTGGAATACAATTCATAGAATACATGAAGAAGACAAAAGATAATGTTGCTATGTTTGACATCTATACTTTACCACAACAAAAATATCTACTCCTAAATACATTCAATTATCTTCCTAACTCATAGCCAAAAACCATTTCTACCGTGGAGAATAATCCCAAAACCATAGATAACAAACATGAATACAAAACAACACCTAATGCTATCGTTAATGCATCTAGTATAGGTATATACTCTAAATCACACATGCCCCCTTTCTTTCTAACCTTTGAAATCTACAATTACAATGTGCACAATTTTTTGGTAGATTCAAGAACATCTTCCAATGCAATGCCTTATTCTTTCTATTAGAGAATTAATGATATTATTTCCAAATGATTGAATAAGATCATTTGATTAGATAAATCTGATGTGAAATTTATGGATGAATTGAAAGATTTAAGAATCATACTAACATTAGACCCCATGGTCTCTCAAATCATTGGTATTTTAGTGGTTGATATTTCTGAAGCATATGGCTTGCTTTTCAGTAGGGATTCGTCACAAAATATGCAGGGATATTTTGCTACTAGTTGGTCCCATTTGTGGTTACCTTACAAGGGATGAATGAATGAGATAAGGGTTGAAAACTAAGCCCACATGAAACAAACATTCACATATTTGAAGGTCAGAACAAATCGATCAAATTCTCTCATTATGTATTGGGAAATTATTTTTTGGAAACTAACTATGGGTGTTATGTAGCTCAAAAATCACCCTTGCAACCAGATACATAGTCTGAACTCCTTCATTGCACTCAGAGTTATGCAAATGATTGTACAATAGTAGAAGTAGCTAGTATTAGTTCCACTAACTTAGATCTAGGTACTAACATTTGAACCTTATTCTTTGATGGATCCAGGTCCCAAGAAGGAGACAAGGTAGGTTTCATTTTAATATACATTCCAAAGTAGAAAAATAAAATCTCCTACTGATTAAAATTTGAATGCACTAACAACACTACGTAATAGGAGGCCTCGATTTAATGTTTGAAGAAGGCCATTGAACTCAAGGTGAAATGCTTAAAGGTTTTTGGTGATTATTAATTAATTTTTAGGTAGGTAAAGAATTCTATACATTATCTATTGATGCACTTAAAAGGTTACCAACAAGAGGTATGGAGGTTAATCACGAATTTTGAAGCCTTTAATATTACTTCCATTCCTCGTTCACAAAACGTTGTTGCAGATACTCCAGCTAATGCAACTTCAAGATTCACCTCAATGAATAACAACTTATCTATTGAATTGATTTTCAAGACTTTAGTACTTGACAACAATAAAAAATGGAGGGTTTCAATGATGACGAACATATCATATAATTCCTCACCAATGCTAGCACTTTTAGGTTTGCTATCATTGTCGATGAGGAGCATGAAAATGATATACATAAATGAAAAAATAAATCTAATGAGCCGAGAAATAACCTAATAACCAAAGGAATGATAACCATGGAAAATTTGTTCATCTTATAGTCCAAAATTCAATCAACTATCAACATAAATATGAACAACTCTTCTATGATGCACATATTAATCAATTTGGGTACTCAAGAGAATACCAAATTCATCAATTTAGGAACATGATGTACCAATGCTGAAAAAAAAAGCTTCATTCGTTTATTTACCAAATATAGGGATGTGTTCACTTGGATGTATGAGGATCTCAATACTTATGACACCAACATCATCCAACACATCATACCCCTTAAGGAAGGTGCAAGTTCGTTTCAACATAAACTACATAAAATTCACCCAACATTGGAACCTTTGAAACAAAAGGAACTAAAGAAGAGTCTCAATGCCAAGATCATTTTCAAGGTTTTCCATTCAATGTGGGTAGCTAATCTTGTGCATGGAATAAATAAATCAACATAAATTAGACTTTCTCTAGATTTCCAAAATTTGAACTAGGCGTATGACACTAACAATTACTTGTTCCTCCTATGGAGTAGATCCTTCAAATAATCTCTGGATATGAAATGTTCTCATTATTATATGGGTTTTTTTGGCTACAAAAAGGTTCTAGTAGTGATTATGACCGATTGGGGACCACTTTTTGCATAGAGTGGGGAACTTTCACCCACTGTAGAATGCTAATCAGACCAATAAGCACGGGGAAAAGTTTCTAATGTGTTATGGATGTAACATTTAAAGGACTAATTGGTTAGAAAATTATGGTATATATCAATGACATTATATTCTATTTCAAGAGGACATTAGACCATCCTCACCATCTAAAATAGATATTTGAAAGGTGTAGAAAATACAGTGTATCCTTGAATCCAAAAAATAGTATTTTTTTGTTTCATAAGGAAAGTTACTTGGGCATGCCATTTCAAAATATGAATAATAATAAGTCTATGTAGTCTTTCTTCAAAAATATAAACTTTGTATGGAGATTCATGGTTGATTTCACTGACATAGTAAAACATATTCAATAGATGATCAATAAGGATGCCTAGTTTAAATGGACATCTATTGAAAATGAAGCCTTTGATAAAGTGAAGGCTTCCATAGCATCAACTCCAAAATTACATAGCTTGAAATTTGGTAAGGATTTCTCATTATATATATTTTCCTTTGATCATTCCCATGAAGCAGTGCTGACTCAGAAAGATGAGCAAGGGAATGAATGCTCAATTTCATTCATGAGAAATGTTCTACAAGGGTATGATTTGAGTTACCTAGTGATTGATAAACATGATTTTGATTTTTATAAGACAATCAAACAATTTAGACCCTATATCCTCAAAACACATACCAAGATAATAACGCCTCACTCGACAATGAGGTCACTATTTGTACAAAAGGAACTTGGAAAGTGAAGAGGAAACTAGATGAATTACATCCACAAATATGAAGAGGAAAAGGCGTATTCAAGTTAGCAGAAGAAGCATTAGATCCATTTGATTCATTCGGATGAAAAAACAAGATATCACTCTACATGTAGGAAATTCTCTACGTTCCTACTTAATCTAATTCTAGGTATAATGATCTCAACAATATTTGTAGCATGGGACTTATCCAATTCACTTGAATTCCAAAACAAAAGAGGGCCTTAGGGCTCAGATATTCCTTGTAGTATATTGTCAATGATATCTTGTTCTGAAAGAATTATGGTGGTGTACTTCTTAGGTGCCTTGAGAAGCAATATGTTGACAAAGTCCTCAAATAATTACATAATGGACTTGTAGGGTGACACTTTTCCAATGAAACTATATCCCACAATATATTAAGGGTTAGGTATTATTAGCCAACAATCTTCAAGGACTCTCATGCTTACACCTAGAAATGCAAGACATGTCAGAAGTGTGTTGGCTAAGAGAAGAAACTTACAATCCATTTGCAACCTGTAGTTGTTGAATAAAATTTTGAGCAATGGGGACTAGATGTCATTAGAGAAATTAACACACATTCTTCTAGACAACATTGGTACATTTCAATTGCAACATGCTACTTCACATGATGGACCGAGGTTCTACCTTTGACAAAGGTAAACAAAGAAATTGTAATCAACTTTCTAGAGAAGCATATCTTTACCAGGTTCGATGTGCCAACCACTCTTGTCTTTAATAATGCTACATACTTTTCTCCTTTGAAATTAATTGAGTTTTCTTTTCATAGAGGAATCATTTTACAATGTGTAGCTAACTATTACCTTGAGGGAAATGGTGTAGCTGAATCCCCCAATAAAAACTTGATTAGTATCCTTAAATGGACTGTAGTTGACCATTAGAGAAACTGGCCCAACAACTTACCCAATGCTCATTGGCCTTATAGAGTAATCCAAAATCCTATTTTGGAACATCTCCCTACTTCTTAGTTTTTGAGAAAGAATCCATCCTTCCCCCAAATATATTCTTTCCATCTCTCCAGTTATCCTAGACCCCACGAGGGAAAAATTTCCCCATCATACAAAAGAGAGTTGATACCATACTTAAACTTGAAGAAGAAAGAAATAAAGCAAATAAGAAATTTTTGTTCATCAATAGACCATTAAGAGATGGTTCGATAATAAGTACATGAGTTAAAAGGACTTTCATGTGGGAGACCTTGTGTTGAAATGAGATAAGCCACTTGAAGAGAAAGGAAAACATTCTAAATTCCAAAAATCATGGCTTGGTCCTTACTTAGCAGTGGAGAAATTTGGCCTAGGCATGTATGGACTACCAAATCTTAAAGGAGAAGTAAACCTCCTTTCTATCAATGGTCACGATATGAAACAATACTTTATCTAGTTATCTTTGGGTAGTTGACTTGTACTTAAGTAGTTTTCCTTTGATTTCTATTAAACTTTGGGATTTGAATTCTATTCATTTTCTTTAAGTTTGTTTGATTTTCTTCATTGCTTTCCACTTTTCTGATTTTACCTTTACCTTTTTTCTTTGCTTAGATAAATCCCTCTTCCAAGAATGGTTTGTTGCTCCCTTTTTCTAGAAATAAACCATATGTTGTTAATGCTTCACTTGCTTCAATAATATTTGAACATAGTTGGTTAGAATCATGCAAATCCACTCCAGGTCCAATAGACAAGACACTAGTTCTTATTGTTTGTTCGTTACCTCATTATAGTGATTGAACTTTAGACTTAGTGGTGGAACATTGCCTAGACAACAAATGGATATGAGCAACTTAGGCCTAGTTTTGAATAGATTGTGGTTATGTATGAGGCTCCACTCACACATCTAATAACAACTGTCATGTTACTCAAGAGACGATGGATTTCCAAAGGTGTTAGATGTAAAGAAGGTGCTTATTATAAAACAAACATATCTAAAACAATTATCACTAAAAGGTATCATCCTACATGCCTTTAAATGATAACTGAGATCCACAATCCATCTCTCTCTAAGAGAAAAGAAAGAGAAATTGAGTTAAAGGTAAATTCTTGGGAAAGATGTTTCAGATCATGTGGGACATGCATGTATCTTTGTTGGGGATATGGACACTCGCTGAAAACGGAGCAAGGCCTATGAAATTTGGGTGACTCCGTCGAGGATATGGATGTTCGCTGGCAATGGAGAAACACTAGAGAATATGAATACTTTGCCTAAAATTTTAGTATTTCTTGCACATAAGTACCTTGTGACACTACACTAACCTTTGAAAGAGGATTAAGGTAGGTAGTGAACTTCACACTCCTACCTCGTAGTTTTAACTAGTAATATGCTCAAAATTGTTAATGAACACTCATCCATCTTATCTGAAAGACAAGGTACAATGGGACCCTTTTGGTTGAATCTTAGGGGCTTCATCAAGGTAAAATATT
Source organism: Picea mariana (assembly GCA_032191745.1). Classification (NCBI taxonomy): domain Eukaryota; kingdom Viridiplantae; phylum Streptophyta; class Pinopsida; order Pinales; family Pinaceae; genus Picea; species Picea mariana. The sequence continues at coordinate 44,792 of JASDQU010101791.1, read as the reverse complement.
TTAATATAATTAGTAATTGTATTAAAGTTTTTCATATATATTCATGGTTTCGCTTAGTGTGTCACCAATTGCTGAGATAGAAAAAAAAACCCATACTATTTTTGAATTCAACATTTGATGGAGGAAAAAAATAGCATGGCGCCCCTCCTATTATTTTGGATGTTTTCAAACCTTCATGGACTTTACTATACATTTTTGGAAGTTTTTCTTGTTGAGCTTGTCCTGGTCCTTTCCCTATGAAACTCACTAGGATCCTCAAAGTGTACTTTGAAATTTTATTTAGCCTTTGAACAAGTTGTTTTACACCTTAACAATTCTTCTAAAACTTGTGCAAAACTTCCTTTTTTCATCTCACGTATCACACTCAAACTTCCTTTATTTATGACATATCACATCACTCCAACATTTACTTAAGTTCGACACATCACATCACTCTAAATTTCCTTTGGTGTGACACATTGCATCAATCTAAAATTTCCTTTGGTGCAAAACATCACATCACTCTAAAATTTCCTTCATTGTGACAAAGAGAAACTTCTAAGAAAAATATTTTCTTATTTTCTAAAGAAAACTTTTTTTTGCATCCTTGGAATGTTTCCTTCCTTGTGATGTATCACACAAACTTAAGTTTTTCTTTCTCTCGGTGTATCACAGGGAAAAAAATTCACACGCGATGTATTGAATGGGTCAAAATTTTAGACTTGTGTGACATATCACATCATGAAAAAATTTACTTTCATGTGACTCGTAGCATGGAGTGAAGTTTTCCTCCTTCACACCATATTGCACCAAAATATATTTTTATGTGACATGTCGCATTTCCCCATATTTCTACCTTCCATTATGATTTCTCTTTATCATATCACATCAATTTTTTTGTTCACGTGACATTTCATATGGACCAAAATGTTTCTTCTTCACAGTGTATCACACCAAAATGTTATTTTCGGGTTATATGTTGCACTGCACCAAAGTTTTTACTCCCATGACAAATTTTTTATTGCACTACATTGATTTTTTTTATTTTTTTATTTTTATATGTCGTCCCCATAGGAATTTTGTTCCTTTTAAATACTAACAATACTAATATATGATGTTGTTGACATGGGTGAAGTACATGACCCATATATGGCAACCAATAAAGGAAGAAAAGGAAATGGGTCCCATGACTAGGGATGCAACCACTTATTCAAGGGAGCATGAAAGACACAGTTTAAAAGAATGCATAAGAAAATGGCACATTAACCAAGTTTCCAGAAGCGCATCACACCAAAGTTTTGTATCGTATGATACACTCCAAAGCATGTTGCACCAAATATTTTTTAAGTGCAATACACAAGGATTTCAAGGTTGAAAAACATATTGTACTGAAAATTAAAATGGATGCACCACATAATGCATAAGACAAAATTCGAGAATTCCAAAAGTTGCAACTACTAATGGGAAGTTAGAAAACAATTGCAGATCCTTAGAAACAATTGCAACTCTTAGTGAGGGAGTGGAGGTTCATTGGGTTGAGCTTGTTTGTGTCTCAAAATTTCATAGAAAAACAATTCAAGCATAAGCTACTGGTAGAATTTAATGATATAGTTTGCATCTCTCTCATTGAAAGAATTTTCAAGAATTGAAGGAGATTTTAACTTTCTTGGGATTCGATGTTGGTGAAATAAACTGAAATGAAATGCTAACCTAGACCACTAGAGGAAACACAATATTTATATTTATTTGAGTCAACCCAACTAAAAGAAGCAAATTTGATTAAACAAGAATCCTCTGACATGAGTGGCGCAACTCAATTCTAGAGAGTAGTAAAGGGTTTAAGGTGAGTTCCATTAACCCATCCCTTGAGGAGTTTACCATGTATGTGGGTTAACTTGACAACACCATTGTCATGGATATTCAATATAAGCTTACCATGTATAGATCAAAAGAAAAATGTTCATGCATTTTAGAGGAAGAGAATGCTATCGTGATTCTCTTACCTAGCATGAGCTGCCAAGCTTGAGCCTCTAGAAGAAAGAAGATATAAACACAATCTTATTTTTGGGTTTTCACAATGTGAGTGAGTTTTCTAAAAATTTAATTGCCACTTTTAAGGCCCTCAACTTCATGCACTCACCCTAATATGTCGGGGCTAAGAATAATTGTATGTTAGGAATTTTATAAATGAAGGGGGCATGAAAGAAAGCACACATATTTATCCTACAACTAATAAACCATTGACTTAATAAAAGGGATACTACCTCTATGGAAAACCCCATTTGCATAAGGATAATGATGTTTTAGGACTTATATGTTGTCTCAAACCATACATCACTACCGATGACTAGTAGCATACAAGAGGAGGGGAGATTTGGAAGTCACAAAAACAACTCCAAGAAGCCAATCACAATGTATTTAACTATTTATTCTTATGAGTTTTAAGATTATATGAAAAAATTACAATTTTTAGAATCGATTTTGAGGGGAAAGAACACAATTGTAAAAATTGTGCGGTGAATATCAACTATAAAGTTGGAAATGATTATGTTCCTTTTTCTTTTTGGTTAATTATTCTCATAATTTTCTAGAAACTTTTATAGAGCTTATAGTGTAAACTCTTTTTTTTCCAAGGAAGACCTTATGGATTCCCCTATTCCCTAGAACATCCAAATGAAGGGTGGCTCAATTGCAAGTTGCAATTGTTGGAGATTTGCATTTTTGGACAGTCATTCTCCATAAGAAAGTACAAGAAGACCCATCTACACCATTATAGAAGCCCCGGGAAGAAGTTGAAGACCCAGGAAGAGAAGTTAGTCCCATAGAAAAAATAATAATAAAATTGAAGACCCATAAATAAGAAATCGGCCCCAGACTAGCATCGAGACCATTATAAATATAGGACTGGTTCATTTCATTTTGACAATCAGACAACCTTCTACAATGCGCATAAGGTAGTTGCAACTACAATTTTGGCAGTTTCACTATTTTTGGGTTACTGGTTATCTTGGAGAGTGCACCACACTTGGAGAAGATCTTGATTGGTTATTCTTGGTCATATTATTGAGGATCTAGGTCTTGGTGATGCTAGCCTTGGGGAGGATATTTTATGTATTGTATTTTGGCCATTGATGGTGATGTACTAGTAATATCTTGGACTGAATTCTTCTAGATAAAGGTTGTTGGGTTTTATCCCAAGGTTGGGTTTCCCAGGGTAAACTCTTGTGTTCTTGCATCTACTGTGCATGGTCAATATTTCTAGATCTTGTTATTTCCGCTACATTTTTATAGTTGAGATTTTCGGTGTATAGTTATTCTATGAAAAATGTTGTATGCAAGTGAATCTTGTTATTTATCATAAGGCAATAACTATCAAGAGCCGATAATTATAAAACACCAACATAGTATCAGAGCTAGTTGAAATATTGCCACTGCATAGCTTCAATTTGTCGCTGCACAGATATAAACTTGTCAAGCTCGTTGAGAAATTTACTGGAGGACTCTAAGATTAATTTTTCCATAGATCAGCTCGCCCTAGCCTAGCACACCTCCTGGTGGTATCAGATTACAACTTGGTGAAAATTGAAATTTCTTACTGTAGTTGCCAGTTACAGTTACCAATTATAGTTGTAATTGCAGTTGCCAATTGCCAGTTGCAGTTGCTAGTTGCCAATTTCCAGTTGCACAAACCTTGAGATTAGAAGACAAGCTAGATGGTGCTACAAATTTCATAGGTACACACTTGTATATAAATTATATCACAAGGGTGTTTGCAAGAGATGTACACTTGGAAAAATGACCTTTGTCCAAGCAGTGATAGTAGACCCGAAGGGATATTAGATCTAGTGCATACAGAGGAATAACACACCCTCCCTAGCAATTAAGACTCCAGTTTTTCATATCACGTTTGATATTTTATATTGTTGCATCTTAAGTAAATGTTGTAAACTGGGACAATAGTCTTTAGAGATCTATCACTGTTAAGTACTTTTGTTGTCAAATGTTTCAAATATTGTTAGTACAATGATCATTGTTTAGTACTAATGATGTACTTGTTTGCAAGATAGAATTGATCTCCTCTAGGAGATGTTCTTGGTTGTTGTCTTTGTCCCGAGCATGTTACCATGGAGGTCACAACACTAGAAAAATGTTCCTTTTGTCTTTTGTCCTTGTTTTGTTTAAGGCATGTTACCATAGAGGAATGATTGGTCATAGGTGATGGCTCTGAGAGAGAGCTATAATGACGGTTGCAGGAGACAACATATTATATGGTCTCTAGTTTGAGACATGGAGCAGACTATCCATACATGGAATTGTATACATGAAAATATACATCCATATACCGAAGGAGAAGAAGACAAAGTTAGAACTTTCTGAAAAGAAGGATACTTTTGTGGGATACAGATTGTTCCACATGGAGATTGATGAGGAGGAGTAGGTGGCGCAGATGACCCCACCTAGTACTAGTTCAGAGGAAGCTATAGTTCAAAGGGAGTCATCCATCATGATGCTGTAGGTAGGAGAAACCTCCTAGGACAGTTCATTGAAGATCATACTTCAGAAGATGCAGAGGGAGAAGATGGTTCCAAATATTGTACAGACTTAGAGTGAGCCTGGTCATAGAAAGAGTCAGTTGAATCGGAGGAAGAGTCGTTCATTCAAAAGGAGTTTCCCCTTAGATTCAGGTGGGAGAGAGACATCTTTCAAGAATGACAAACATGTGTCATGATTCAAGGAGTCTTTGAGGAGATGTGAGATCTCCTTGGAGGATACACCTACTTTAGTAGACCTTGCTAGAGTGACAAAGGAGGCATCCATTCAGGAGGAATGTGTATGGATTTTGTCTCAGTCATAGAGGGAGCAACCAGTTAGGTATATTGAACAACATATCCTACTTCAATGACAAGGGGAGTTGGACTCAGAGTTTAAGATGGAGGATCTTGGGCAAATTTACTATGGGATTAGAGGTGTGACGAGATCAGATGAGATCTTCCTCATTCATGGGATACTGATGAGATTCAATATGATGGACTGCAAGTCCATGACTACACCTATGATGACAAATTTGAAGAAGTTGAGTGATTCTGCTTCAGATTCAGATTTGGTGGATCCCACAACGTACATGCAGATGATTAGATCCTTGACATACCTAATTAATGCTAGGCCATATATTTTCTTTGCAGTGAGCACCCTGAGCCAATATTTGGTTGAAGCTGAGGCAGTTCCAGTGGGTGGCAACGAAGCATGGTACAATTAGATATGATTTGTCTCAGGTGATGAAGTGAGGCTACAGAGAAATATAGATTTCGATTGAGGAGGGAGTGCAGTAGACAGATTAAGAACCTCATGGTGCTGCTTCAACTTGGAATCAATTACGATTTTTTGGATAAGATGGAAGCAGGCTTCTGTAGCACTGAGTACAATAGAGACAGAGTATGTCACAGCCAGTATCACAAATCATGAAGTAGTGTGTCTTTAGAAGCTTCTTGCAAGACTTCATCCGAGACATGGTACAGAAGGGAGCAATGAAGCTCCAATACTTATCCACAGATGAGCAGATTGCAAATATCCTTCCAGGATGGCCATGCTGGTTCGGCCGAGGAGGATGATACAAAGGATTAGCCATGTTGTTTTGGTTAGTGATGAGAGTTGATGTTTCAACATCGGGAAGACGTCCCCCCAGATTGGTCATGCATGAGGCTATGCTAACATTGATATGGCTAAGAGGAGAATGTCTCATTCACTCATAGGGCTCTGCTAGTGGTGAATGGCCCAGGTATGTTGATAACATCGAGCAGACATTCCCTAGATTGGCCATGCACGGGGTTATGATAGTGTTGATATGACCAAGGGGAGAATGACTCATTCACTCATGAGGCTCTACTAGTGGTGAATGGCCCAGGTATGTTGATAACATCGGGTAGACGTTCCCCCAGATTGGTCATGCATGGGGCTATGCCAGTGTTGATATGACCAAGGGGAGAATGTCTCATTCACTCATGGGGCTCTGCTAGTGGTGAATGGCCTAGATATGTTGATGATCTCTAGGCTATAGTATCAGGTAGACATTCTCCCAGATTGATCATGCACGGGGCTATGCTAGATTTGATATGACCAAGGGAGAATGATTCATTCACTCACGAGGCTCTGCTAGTGGTGAATGACCTAGGTATGTTGATATCATCGGGTAGACGTTCTGCCAGATTGTTCATGCATGGGGATATTCTAGTGTTGATATGACCAAGGGAGAATTATCCGTTCACACATGGGGCTCTGCTAGTGGTGAATGGCCCATAGAATCAGGCATGCATTATCCCAGATTGGTTATGCACGAGGCTATGCTAGTGATGATATGACCAAGGGTAAGTGATTCATTCATCCAAGGGGCTTTGCTAGTGGTGAATGACCTAGGTGTAGTTCTTCTCTTGACAATGAGTGGATGGAACCGAGATGTTATCACTTGCATATTCTGGGACAGAATGCATGTGTCGAGATGGAACATCAACATGGCTCATGAAGACGACCTTTCTATGATAGAAGAAATCCAAGTATGGAGAATGCCTCTTTCATTGAGAGGGAGTGTTGGATATTTGCAACTTTGGGTGGTCATTCTCCACAAGAAAGTACAAGAAGACCCACCTACACCATTACAGAAGCCCCAAGAAGAATTTAAAGACCCAGGAAGAGAAGTCGGCCCCACAGGAAAAATAATAATAAAATTGAAGACCTAGAAATAAGAAGCTGGCCCCAAACTGGCGCCTAGATCAATATAAATATAGGACTGGCTCATTTCAATTTGATAGTCAGACAACTCCTTCTGCAGTGCGCACAAGGCAGTTGCAGTTGCAGTTTTGGCAGTTTCACTATTTTGGGTTATTGGTTATCTTGGAGAGTGCACCACACTGGGAGAAGCTCTTATTTGGTTATTCTTGGTCATATTATTGAGGAGCTAGGTCTTGGTGATGCTAGCCTTAGGGAGGATCTTTTTTGTATGCTATTTTGGCTATTGATGGTGATGTACTGATAATATCTTGGACTGAATTCTTCTAGAGAAATTTGTTGGGTTTTCTCCTAGGAGTTAATATTTCTAGATCTTATTATTTTCATTACATTGTTATAGTTGATTTTTTTAGTGTATAATTATTCTATGATAATTGTTGTATGAAATTGAATCTTGTTATTAATCATAAGACAATAACTATCAAAAGCTAAGAATTATAAAACACCAACAACAATAATATCTAGAAAACCCACTAAAATAAATTTTAATTTTATAATGTATAGTCTTAAAATATGATTAAGTAATTAAAGTATTTTAACCTTATTCTTATTCTTATTATTTATATGATAATTATTTATATTTTGTTAGTTAAATATATAAATAGTTTTATTGGTTTGTTTAATTGTTAGTGATCTAGAGTTTTTTCTTTCTTTATGCAGTTAAAAAAATCTTTAATGGATAGTATTTATAGTACTCATTTCTCTATTATTACAGCTGCATGAAAGACAATTTGAAATAGTTTTTACAATTATAAATTTTTATAACTCCTTTTGATGATATGCTTTTTACATTTTAGTTTTAAAGTTTAGAGTTGTTTAATAAATGTACATTTTCACTTTACATCTAAAAAAAATGAATAAATAGAATGAGAAGTTGGATACAAAGAATTTTTGAAAATTAGTGTTGTCTAATTGTTTTAAGAAATGTTTTTTTTTTTTTTTTTATTAGGAATTAGGTAATATAAATTTGCACTAAATCATTATTTTTTTGTTATTTAAAATTCATTTGAGTGTAAAAATGGATTCAACATGTTGAAAACCCCCGAAAATATTAAATTATACAAAAATAATCACTTATAAGGATCTAACAATTTTCTGACATGTTGAAAACCCCCAAAAATATTAGATTATACAAAAATAATCACTTACAAGGATCTAACAATTTTCTGACTAGATTTTGAGCCAATGTCGATAAAATATCACCATGAAAAAATAAATCATTTAAATCATTTAGTAAAAGGTTTATTACGCCGAAATGCATATAGCTATTGGAGATGGACACAATCAATGATCTTTTAATCTTAAATTATAATCTGATGGCTACACATTGAAGATGCTGGTATATTCTTAGATGGCTACAGATTTATTGTTGATAACTTCCTTGCATTTATGAACGCATCAGTTAACCTCAGTTAACATGTTTATTTTTTAATATTTACCTAATCATATTAAGAAATTACTGTAACATCATATGATTGCCACGTTTAAATAATTAACTTTTGAGATTACCACGTTTAGCAGGCACTTCTTCAACTTCATTCTTGGTAATTACACAGACAAGCCACGTTTCCATGCTATCACGGATTTAATTAACTGTCCACACATTTCCTCTACCTCAAATTTCCTCAGCTGTAAGCCTTTTGACGTTCACCAGCCACAAGTTAACGGCTGTGATAGTACTGTTCTCTATGAATTTGTTCTTTGTTCACATCACAGAGGACGGTAGAAAAGGTGACTGGTACTGAAAAATACAATACAAGAAAAGGTGAAATGGGCGAGAATCTCGTTGTCTCCTTCGATGTGAAATGGAATGAAGTATGTAATGTACGTGAAACAACTTTTTCAGATGAAGAAGGGAAGACCATTCAAGGCCGGCATGGGGGAGGACCCATATTCATCTCCTAAAAACGAACACAGACATGTGGGTTTGTCCACCGTGACAGTGCAGGACATCAATGGCAGACAACGGACCCACTGCACATTGCCTATTGTCCTCTCTGCAATTTCGCTGTCCAAATCTTGTGCTCCATAATAATGATAATATATTATATGATCATTGCCTCTATTTTTGGGACCTTAGCTGGAGTTTGGCAAACTAAAAATCTCAGGATTAAATGCCCATTATCCACAATGCCAAATTATATTATTTCATCTTACAACAACCAGGGTTTGGGAGTGGAGTGTGTCTATATAGCTACAACCCAGTCCTATAATAGTAGAACTAGTAGCTGTAGCCTGTAACTATCCAGCCGCTCTAGAAGCTTCTCCTTCTCCTAGGTCTGGACTTTCTTTGGAGATTGCAGGATGGAAACGGGGAGCCCGTTATTGATACGATCTCTGCTGTTTCTCCTCCTCATTCTCTCAGTCTCCACAACCTTGCAAAGTTGAGTCATGAAATTAAAATTTCTCTGCTAAATTGACAGTATATCATGTTTTTTCCAATCTAATTACTGTATTTCTGCTGCTGCTGCTATTCAGAGCCAGGCGTTCATGCTTTGGGATTGAGACAACAGACGTGGAACATGCAGAGAAGCGGTCGTTCGTTGCAGGTGCGTGCCTTCTGTGTGTAATTTGAAGGTTGGCTGTAAGCTTAGTTAGTGAAGCGCTAATTGCAATAAGCTGATCGAGCCACTGGTTGGTTGATTCAGTTGAAAATTGACAGTGGAGTATTCAGCAGCAGTGAAATATATGAGATAGATTATAAAGGGCCGCGAACTCATGATACCTCTTCTCCGCATCCCTATCCTAAAAAAGGTAGTGTTTTTATTACATGTATTACGGACTCTTTCTGCGTTCTTCTGCTGACGTTAGTTGTCTCAAAACAGGTTTCCAGTCCTCAGAGCATGGCGTCGACACAAAAGTGAGTGACAGTTTTCTGGCTTCCGTCTTTTTCTGGCTTCCGTCTTTCTTTTCTCATTATATTGCATGGGATTGATGCTCAATTTTAATTTTTCTCTTATCCCTGTCTGTTCTCTCTGGTTGTTGCAGACATACCGTGGAAAATCCGGCCATGGCTAATTCTGTTTCTCGATCACTAAAACTCCCGCTGGGTATGACAGGAGGCTGCAGATCTAGCATCATCGAATTTACTACATATGTTATATATGCGCCGACGAATGTTATCCGGCAGAATCTAGCTCTCAGAGCACTAGATTCTGTTTTTTGTAATTATATTTGATTAGAGTGCACTTCACTGGTTTCTTCTCTTTAAACTTCATAGATTAAAATGGGTGTCAGTGTATATATATATTCTCGAGTTTATTGAGAATTGAAGTATTTTGAAATTATGTTTATTATTATATAGTGATTGGATTTTCCTCATAGTTGTAAATGACAGGACATTATTTTCCTTTTCACAGTTTATGAAATGTTTTATATAATTAGTGTAATGTACTGGAACATTCAAGTTTGTTGAGAATTGAAGTGTTTTGAAATGATGTTTATTATTAAATAGTTATTGAATTTTCATCTTATGGTAGTTGTAAATGATCTATTTTATTTATGTAATATTTTTTTTTTAAGATTTAGATTAATAAAAAAATAATGTTTAGTTTTTTACTATTAGTATAAATATAAATATATGTTTTTAAAGATAAATTATAATTATAATTTTTTTTATATAAAAAGAATATAATTATTTTTTTTATTTTAAAAATTATATATATAGAGAGAGAAAGAATATGTATTTTTTCTAAGTAATAATAATAACTGATTTAACATTTTAGATGTTAAAATTGTATATAGATATACATATAATTATTTATTTTTTATTTAATTTTTTTTTGTTGTTGTTATCATGTAATATAACATATATAATATTTTTCTCAAATTTAATTATAAAGCACATCTCTAATCTCTTCTCTTGATACAATAAAATAAAAAAATATAAAATTTGGATAAACAAATATACATCATTGTAATATAGATGAATAATAATAAAATAAAATCAAAATATCAACTAGAACTTTAACTAAGGTGTGGTTGTTTTTATTGTTCCCCTAAAGTTACATTGTTTCTCATAATGTTTATTCAATTTGTTTATATTGACGGTTTCATAATAATAATAATAATCTATTTTTAAGGTCACGTCAAGCCAACACACCAAATTGGTGTATGAGACCCCTTTGTTTGTGGGATAATAATCTATTTTTAAGGTCACTTCAAGCCAACACACCAAATTGGTGTATGAGACCCCTTTGTTTGTGGGATAATAATCTATTTTTAAGGTCACGTCAAGCCAACACACCAAATTGGTGTATGAGACCCCTTTGTTTGTGGGACAAGGGACCCCCCTCCGCCCAACGATTTGATTGGTAAAGTCTACGAAGATATACATACCCTACCTCCTCTGGATTTGAACCTGTGACCTATTAAAAGGAAACCCATATTCTTAACTAGAAATTAAATAAAGGATAAGAATGTACCTCTTTATGAATATGCATGTACGTTCTCATCCCTTTTTCCTAAATAAAAGTGTCATATATGTTTCAAACAGTATTATTTAATTTAAAGTTAGTTTCAAATAAGATATATATATATATATATATATATATATATATATATATATATATATATATAGGTTTTGAAAAATGTGTGTAAAATAAATATAAAATGAATGTTACCTTAAAACGTTATTCACAATTTTATTAAAGAATAAGAGGCATATAATAATATGGATTCTTTTTTTTAGAAGATGAAATGACGTGAGGGAGATAAAAATGTTACTGAATTAGAGTGCTTCATAGGTTTCTTTTTAATGCTTGCAATTGAGCTTGTGTTGAAGTGCTTGATAGAAAACATTGATAAATACTAGCAATGCTCCTAAATGTTATAAGTGTACTAAGTTCCATAAGAAATATTTCACAATTTGCAGATATTTCTTTAGATAGGAGATCTGTAAGGCCTATTTCTTTTATGAAAAAACTTAGGTGAGTTACTCATTTTCCCGAGCCAAAAAATGATGGAAGCTTTGGTGAATTAGGTGCTAGATGCACTTAGCCATGTGAGAAAGATGAAATGTGATGCAATAGAAAGGCATTCACTTTGGGTGGTTTGAGTGGTGAACGAGGTTCATTGTAGTGGTTGTAATGGCAAGTTCCATGCCTTAGAACATGGCATGTTTGAGTCGGGTAGAGCAGACAACTTGGCCAAAGACATGTGAGTCATAGGTTGAAGTATGTTTACATATGGAAATGTAAGGCTTTATTGAGTAGAGCACTCTTACAAGCCATGGTATTGGATATCTTAGTAGATGCATGCTCAAGATAGTAGCAATGCTAGTGTGCTCCATGACTTACATGATGGTCAGAAGTAGGGGTGGCCCCACCTGCCACCATATGTCAAGGTTTCCTCCACTAGATGATTGCCAAAGGCAATGTTCTGTGGAAGACTAAGTGTTGGAAAATATTTGGGGTTGATAGATACACCTATCTTGGTCAGGAGGAGGAATGTTTCCAACAAGTAGCATTTTATAAAGCTACATAAATGTTGATGAAACTCGGGGTTGGAAAGTTATGATATGGCCTTGGTTGTAGGTGCAATTTATGGAGTTGAAATGGTTCCAAAAAATA
>JASDQU010101791.1:17861-29925 GCA_032191745.1 Picea mariana | reverse complement strand
CCCAAAATAATAGCCTCCCCATTTTTGCATTGATTTACTATTGATCATATACAACCATGATTTAGCCAACCTTACCTTCAAATCAACTTCATCCACACATAATCTTAGCTCTAGAACTGTAGGAAATTTTATAATAATTGTTGAATTAACGATCCTTTTGTCCAGACAATTTCTCATAATTTTTTGTTTTCCACAAAGTTTGAAATGTGGTTGTTCCTATAGATGGACCCACCTTCTCCATGGTTCAACTTTTCATAGTCATTGAAAAAAATTAATATAGCATCTTGGTAAGTTGTCACTATCATATCTATTAACCATGTTACCAACTTAACGAGAACTGTGACCTCAAAACGAGAACTCTAACCTTTAAAACCCATGTTTTTGCATAAAAAACATGAAGATCAATTCCCAAATCAAAAAGTGGTGCTACCGGTAGCACCGTTTTTCTAACGGGGTCAAAATTACAAAAATTTTCAACCATGGCCTTCAAAACTCATACAATAGCTTAGAAAAACATTAAAATCAATAGCCAAATCAAAAAGTGGTGCTACTGGTAGAAACATTTTTCTAACCGGGTCAAAATTACAAATTTTTTCACGCATGGCTTTAAAAAACCAAAGAGTTGCTAACAAAGACCTTAAAATCAACACATAAATAAAAATGTGATGCTACCTAAAGCAAAATATTTTTCCTAAACATTAAAATTATAGCTAATTACGACCTAATTGAAATTGTACAACGTTACAACAAATCCCTATACAAATGAAAACAATAATATATGTGTGTGTGTGTGTGTAAAAATAAATAAAAAAATCCCTTGAAAAACCAAAAAAATACTGTAAAAGAACTAAAAAAGAAACAAAATTCATAAAAATATTTTAAAAATAATATATATATATATATATATATATATATATATATATATATATATATATATATATATATATATATATATATATTTTATCTTTGTTTTAAATTTTTTCTCATTTCTGTTAATTTTTATATATATTTTTGATCTTTTGGTTTTAGTTTTTTAAGTTTTTCTTTAACTTTTTATATATATATAAATTTGTTTTTTAATTTTTTTTTTAGTTTTTAATTTCGATTCTTTTTTTTTCTTATTTTTTTTAGTTTTTAATTTATAAAAAATATGGAAGCATAAATTAATTAAGACACAATTATATGAAAATTCTTAATTTAAAAAAAAATAAATGGTCAAAAATATTTTTAAGATTGAAAGAAGCATGGAAAAATGACTAAAAACACCATTGTAAAATAAAAAAATAAATAGAAAATTTTGAAAATAGATAAAAAAAAATAAACATTTAAAAATATAATGTAAAAACATTATGAGAAAATTTAAAATATCAAAATACCACTTAAAAAGGAAGCAAGTACGACAACACATTTTTTAAAAATGAAATAAAAAATGTAACCCCAAAAATAAGAAAAAATAAATGGGTAACTATGTTTATTGTTTTCACCTACAATTTTCCAGTAATATCAGCTCCCAAGAAATATATCCAGCTCAGTTCACATTTTTTGGTTTCTATAGAATAAAATTCACGGGATACCTCAACACGTTTAACCATATTTTATGGTAAATTAAGTTGAGCACACTTGTAAGTTGGAAAAGATATATTAGTCAACAACGTAACATTCAATTCTATTCCAATATCTATATTTTGATTTTCTAGATATTTCTAAAATTTATTATTCACCTCCTTTACTCATGTCATATGTCTAAGCATTCCCTCCACCCAATTTGATGGAAATTGATTATAACAATTCTCCTTCGACTTAAATAATATGTTTTTATTATAGCTATAATTTATGCTTTTGTTACTTATTTAATTTTTATAAAATTTTATAAATATATCTTTTACATTAACANAAATAAACATCATTGTAATATAGATGAATAATAATAAAATAAAATCAAAATATCCACTAGAACTTTAACTGAGGTGTGGTTGTTTTTATTGTCCCCTTAAAGTTACATTGTTTCTCATAATGTTTATTCAATTTGTCTATAATAATAATAATAATTTATTTTTAAGATCATCGCCAAGTCAACACACCAAATTGGTGTATGAGACCCCTTTGTTTGTGGGACAAGGGATCCCTCTTCGCTCAACGATTTGACTGGTAAAGTCTACGAAGGTATACATACCCTACCCCCTTTAAATTTGAACCTGTAACCTCTTAAGAGGAAACCCATATTCTTAACCAGAAATTAGATAAAGGATAAGAATGTACCTCTTTATGAATATGCATGTACGTTCCCATCCCTTTTCCCTAGATAAAAGTGTCCATATATGTGTTCAAATAGTATTATTTAATTTAAAGTTAGTTTCAAATAGGTTATATATATATATTAAAAAAAATGGTAGTTAAAGTAAATATTTGGGGTTTTGAAAAATGTGTGTAAAATAAATATAAAATGAGTGTTACCTTAAAACGTTATTCACAATTTTAATAAAAAATAAGAGGCATATAATCATATGGATTCTTTATTTTTTAGAAGATGAAATGACGTGAGGGAGATACAAATGTTACTGAATTAGAGTGCTTCATAGGTTTCTTTTTAATGCTTGCAATTGAGCTTGTGTTAAAGTACTTGATAGAAAACATTGATAAATACTAACAATGCTCCTAAATGTTACAAGTGTACTAAGTCTCATAAGAAATATTCCACAATTTGCAAATATTTCTTTAGATAGGAGATTTGTAAGGCCTTTTTTTTTTTTTTATGAAAAACCTTAGGTGAGTTACTCATTTTCCCGGGCCAAAAAATAATGGAAGCTTTGGTGAATTAGGTGCTAGATGCACTTAGCCATGTGAGAAAGATGAAATGTGATGCAATAGAAAGGCATTCACTTTGGGTGGTTTGAGTGGTGAACGAGGTTCATTGTAGTGGTTGTAATGGCAAGTTCCATGCCTTAGAACATGGCATGTTTGAGTCGGGTAGAGCAGACAACTTGGCCAAAGACATGTGAGTCATAGGTTGAAGTATGTTTACATATGGAAATGTAAGGCTTTGTTGAGTAGAGCACTCTTATAAGCCATGGTATTGGATATCTTAGTAGATGCATGCTCAAGATAGTAGCAATGCTAGTGCGCTCCATGACTTACATGATGGTCGCAAGTAGGGGTGGCCCAACCTGCCACCATATGTCAAGGTTTCCTCCACTAGATGATTGCCAAAGGCAATGTTCTGTGGAAGACTAAGTGTTGGAAAATATTTGGGGTTGATAGACACGCCTATCTTGGTCAGGAGCAGGAATGTTTCCAACAAGTAGCATTTTATAAAGCTATATAAATGTTGATGAAACTCGGGGTTGGAAAGTTATGATATGGCCTTGGTTGTAGATGCAATTTATGGAGTTGAAATGGTTCCAAAAAATACTTGGGTATGTAAGGCTTAGCCATGGGAAATATAGTCGGGCATGACGACACTGCATTGGGGAATATGTCGTGGGTGCTATGAGAGAAACATGCCCTACCTTAAGGAAGGAATTTGTGAATAATTGGGCACTGTGTGAATGTGCACATTGACACCTTAAGGAGAAACCCAAAAACTTAAGGTAGACTGGGTTTGTGAGTCCATTAAGGAAAAATGGAGTGGAAGGGACTGCTTTAGCTCAAGGAAATGGATAGACACTCCTCCTATTTAAAATGGGTAATGTAGAGTTGGAAGGAAATCATTCAAATTGGGGATTCAAGATTGTGAGCAAGCTTGAGGAGTTGAGAATGGACTTCTACTCATTCCAACATTGAATGATGGTAGCATTTATTTCGAATATAGTATGGAAAGCAACTTGGAAAGTTAGGTCATTTAGTTTGGAGGAATGAGGTGTAAATTATTGAGCCTAGATTAAAGGTGATCTTGTGGCTTGGAAGTGCCTAAGGAAGCTAAAGGGTTCAAAGGAAATTCTAGAGTGGATGCCAGTGGTAGACTTGATCTCAAGGTAGAGTTGTAGTTCAAAGTAAGTACTTAGAAAAAAGGCATTTTTGAGTGGTGGAAGTTTACAAGAGACTTGGACAGTCAATGAAAACTCGACACATCATAGGGAGATCATACCAATGTAGAAGTCAATGATTTTCATGGTGAGAAATAGGTTCATCGATTGGAGACTCACTAGGAGAAGACTAGGTTGTAGAAGAGAAACTTACAGAGCTAGCAAGAGTGGTTTTACAAGTAGTGTGTGACATCAAATCTAAAATGGGACTTAGACTATTTGTTTAGTGTAGAGTCATGGTGGTTGGTAGGACTCATTATTGTAACATATCTAGTTGTATCTTCTCTTAATAAAGGTTGAAGGTTCCTAGCTTGGGAATCACTCACTTGTTCTTGTGTTATTGATGTCATGATGCATTTATGTTAATTTGCTAAGTGTTGAAGTTGTTAACTTCAGATTCTTTAGAGTGTGTGATTAGTTGTAGCCTTTGATGTGTTTTTTGGATGGTTGTATAACTTCTAAATAACTTGGGAAACTTAAGCGTTAGGTCCTACTTAAGGCATAGTCAAGTTGCATGCCTCCTAGATTGACCATCACCAATTGTCAGGAAATGAGAGACACTTCCACACTAATCCTAGCAGAAGAGAAGAAGAATTTAATCAAGAATGCAAATGACATAAGCAATCACACAGTACATTGATATTTTACCCTGGAAACCCTTAATCAGAAAAACCAACATTCCTTTGAGCATTTTTATCTCTTTCTTTCTTATTCAATCTGAATAAAAGGTTACATGTCTAACCTTGGTCCACACCTAAGACACAATTGGCATCATACCCTCTTGCATGCACAAGAACAACCCTCCATTCTGACTTACATATGCATGACCAACAACCTATAACTACACATTCATTAACTTGCATTCTATGATTATAGAATTATCCTTTTTGGCCTTACAACATGCCTCTTTATAGGATTTGCAACAAGAAAAACCTTAAATATTGGCACCCAAAAAACGGTTACAGATCCATGCATATTATTGGCTACAAATCTTGTAAATCATAGGATTTTGTTACAGTCGACTCCAAGTCGGGTTACCAGTCGGTCCTTCATTTGGTATTTAGTTGGTCGTCTCACGCCCATACTTTGACCTCTTTTCGGTTGACTTGCCATCGATATCTTCGACTTTGAATTTACCCAGTCGACTCCCTCGAACTTCGACTTTTTTTTTATTCACCTCGACCTTGACTGTTGTCGATTCACCTCGACCTTCGATTGTCGGTCGACCTACCGTGACTCGAATTTCACTACAAAGAATATAACAACCCAACATTCTCCCACTTGTTGTCTTCTTTACTGAAACAAGAGCGTTTTTGAACTTTTGTACACAGACCCAGAGCAACAATTCCCATTGCCTCTTTGCACCAAGAGAACTTCACAACACTTATAGCCTTGGTCAACGAGTCTTCTATGTTTTCCAACGTGTCTACTTTCTCCAGTAGCACCTTGTTACTTTCCACCATATCTCTCATGAAATGGTATTGTAAATCAATGTGCTTAGTCTTTGAATGATAATCAAGGTTCTTTACCAGAAATATTGCGCTTTGACTGTCACAACTTACATTCATAGCTCTCCTGCTCAAACCCGATTCTTGAACACAACCTTTGAAGCCATACTACTTCTTTGCTTCCATGAGTGGCCACCATGTATTCAACTTCTATTTTTGACAAGGCTACAACCACCTGTTTCTTACTCATCCAACTTATTGCTCCACCGAACATCTTGAAGACATGTCTGTCGGTTGACCTCCGTCGATCTAGATCTCCAACCCAGTTGGCATCGACAAATCCATGTACATCTAATTCACCACTGTCACCTCTAGTTTTTCCTTGGTAGCATATAACATAGTCCTTCGCGCCACACAAATACCTGAATACTCTCTTGACATTTGTCTAGTGCTACTTTCCAGGTGTCAACACATACCTTCTCAACACTCCCACTGCATGCGCAATGTTTGATCAAGTGTAGACCATAACATACATTAGACTATCAACAACACTTGCATAGGGAACACATTCCATGTCCTCTATTTCTTCCTATGTCTTTAGACACTGTTCAATAGTAAGCCTTGCTCCCACTGGAATTGGCACCTTCACCAATTTGCAATGTTGCATGTTGAACCGTTTCAAAGCTATTTCAATATACTTCGTCTGATTCAACCAGATATTTATAGCGACTCGATCTCTCTTAATATCCATTCCCAGAATGAAGTTAGCTACACTGCGATCCTTCATGATGAACTTGGAGGATAACTACTTCTTCACCTCCTTTATTGCATCCATGTTCTTTCCAATCAACAACATGCCATCAACATATAAAGCTACATATATGAAACACCCACATTCCTCCTTGGAATATATGTAGTGGTTAACTTTGCTTCTCACAAATCCGAAACTAAGGATGTAAGTGTCAAACTTCTGGTACCACATACTTGGTGATTGCTTTAGACCATAAAGTGATATTTTGAGTTTGCACACCAATTGTTGCTTTCCCTTTACTACAAATACTTCAGGCTATTTCATGTAGATTTCTTCTTCCATGTCCCCATGTAGGAACATTGTCTTCACATCCATCTGTTCTATCTCCAGATCGAATGCTGCAACTAGAGACATTAGTACTCTAATGGAAGTTAGTTTTGCAATAGGGGAAAAAATCTCACCAAAGTTGACTCCCTCGACTTGGGAATAACCTTTCACTACCATTCGAGCTTTGAAATTTTTGACTTGTCCTACGACATTCATCTTCTTCTTAAACACCCACTTGCTACCAATGAGATTCCTTCCACTGGGTAAATTGACTAAATTCCTTGTATCATTCTTGTACAAGGATTCCATCTCTTTGACCATGGCGTCCTTCCAACGTTTACCCTATGTTGAGTCGACTGCTTCACCAACCATCTTGGGCTCATCATCGATGGAAGTTAGCATGAATGCGAAATGAAATTCGGGTGGAATATACCTCTCAACTGGTTTATTTACTCTTTCTGACCTCCTTACCACCAAAGTCTATTGTTCCACCTCTTCCTCAGATTCAGTCGACTCATCTGGATCATCTTCTTTGTTCCTCAGTTCAAACCACACCATATCGGGATTATTCTCAGTTTGAACAACTTCCTTAGGACTTACCTCTGAATTCTCCGAAGACCACATCTCGACTGTACAATATTCTCCCTGATGCAGAATCCCATATCTTATATCTTTCCATTCCTTCATTATATCCAATGAAAATACATTTGATTTCCTTCTTTTCCAGCTTGCTCCTCTTTTCCTTGGGAACATGTAAAAATGCATCACGACAAAATACTTTTAGATGTGCCACCGAAGGCTTCTTACCCAACCATACCTCATGTGGAGTGGTGTCGACTAGTGCTAACGAAGGATACATATTCACTAGATATCTTGCAGTCTCAACTGCCTCCTCCTATAGTTCTTATGCGAGCCCAACACCATTGGGCATGCACCTTTGCTTATCCATCAACATTCTTTTAATTCTCTCGAAAAATCCATTTTGTTGCAAGGTATATGGTGTGGTATTTTGGAATTATATGCCACACTGCTTATAGAACTAATCAAAATCCTTTCCATATAATTCACCACCATTTCTAGTCCTCAACACTTTAATCCTCTTCTCTATCTGGTTTTCCACAAGAGCTTTAAACTCCTTAAATCTCTCGAAAACCTTTGATTTCTTCCTCAGGAAATATATCCATGTCTTCCTGGAGAAATCATTTATGAAGGAGACATAATACAAGGATCCGTGAAGTGAAGGCACTGTAACCAGGCCAAACACATCACTGGGCACCAGTTCTAGAATCCCATTTTCCCTTGTCACTTCAGGTGGGAACCTCGCCCGACTTTATTTTCCATATATGCAATGTTCACAAAAGTCGACTTCTGACCCACATTCAAGAAACCTTTGACCATACCTTTTATTTCCATAACTCGAAGTCCCTTTTCTCCAATGTGTCCCATCCTCTCATGCCATAACCTGGTCTAGTCGATCTCATCATGTCTTGTCGAGTCGGTTTGAACTGACTTGGCTCGAGTCGAGTCTAGTTGTGTTGACATCGAGTCGATTCGAGTCGCAGTCGATTTGATTTTAGGAGCAACGATGTTGTTTCATCCAGTCAAGTCGACATTCCCTAACAACTTGTACATGGTACCAATCCAAACTCCTTTTATTAATACCATCACACCTCTGACCATATTGCACGAATCATTCTAAAACAAANTATAGTTCTTATGCGAGCCCAACACCATTGGGCATGCACCTTTCCTTATCCATCAACATTCTTTTAATTCTCTCAACAAATCCATTTTGTTGCAGGGTATATGGTGTGGTATTTTGGAATTATATGTCACACTGCTTACAGAACTGATCAAAATCCTTTCCATATAATTCACCACCATTTCTAGTCCTCAACACTTTAATCCTCTTCTCTATCTGGTTTTCCACAAGAGCTTTAAACTCCTTAAATATCTCGAAAACCTTTGATTTCTTCCTTAGGAAATATATCCATGTCTTCCTGGAGAAATCATTTATGAAGGAGACATAATACAAGGATCCGTGAAGTGAAGGCACTGTAACCGGGCCAAACACATCACTAGGCACCAGTTCTAGAATCTCATTTTCCCTTGTCGCTTCAGGTGGGAACATCGCCCGACTTTGTTTTCCATATATGCAATGTTCACAAAAGTCAACTTCTGACCCACATTCAGGAAAACCTTCAACCATACCTTTTCTTTCCATAACTCAAAGACCCTTTTCTCCAATGTGTCCCATCCTCTCATGCCATAACCTGGTCTGGTCGATCTCATCATGTCTTGTTGAGTCAGTTTGAACTGAATTGGCTCAAGTTGAGTTGAGTTGTGTTGACATCGAGTCGATTTGAGTCACAGTTGATTTGATTTTAGGAGCAACGATGTTGTTTCATCCAGTGAAGTCGACATTCCCTAACAAATTGTACATGGTACCAATCCGAACTCCTTTCATTAATACCATCACACCTCTGACCATATTGCACGAATCATTCTAAAACAAAGTATGCACACTTGCATCACTCATCTTGATGACAGATATAAGGTTTCTTTTAAAACCTGGAATGTGTAGCACACCTGGAAGGGTTCTTTTCCTCCCATCCTGTAGTTTCAGTCAGACTCTTCCCCATCCGACAATTCTGTTTTTCGATTCTTCCCCCAAGAACACATCACCCCCATCATATCGTTCATATTCACATAACCATTCTTTATGTGGTGTCATATGATAATATGCTCTCGAGTCATTCAACCAAACATCCTGATCTAACTATGTACTGTTCGACGCCAAGTACACATCTCCTTCCTTCTCTGATGTCGTCTTTCTCTAAGTTGATTGCTTCTCGTCAGATCCAACACTGAATTATGTTACCTTCAACTTACAATCCTTTTTATATTTCCAAAATTTACCACATTTCCAACATCTTCACATCGACTGGGGATTTATATCTACCCTTCGACTTAAACTTTCTATCGGAGAATATAACTTTAACTCAGTCTATCGATTGAATTGCCACTACCAGAGCATCTTTGGTCAATCCTTCCATGTTATTCCTTCTCATCTCTTTACACACCAACTCTTGCTTTCCCTTTACTACAAATACTTCAGGTTGTTTCATGTAGATTTCTTCTTCCATGTCCCCATGTAGGAACATTGTCTTCACATCCATCTGTTCTATCTCTAGATCTAATGTTGCAGCTAGAGACATTATTACTCTAATGGAAGTTAGTTTTGCAATAGGGGAAAAAATCTCACTGAATTCGATTCCCTCGACTTGGGAATAACCTTTCGCTACCAGTCGAGCTTTAAACTTCTCGACTTGTCCTACGACATTCATCTTATTCTTGAATAGCCACTTGATACCAATGAGCTTCCTTCCACTCGGTAAATTGACTAAATTCCATGTATCATTCTTGTACAAGGATTCCATCTCTTTGACCATGGCGTCCTTCCAGAGTTTACCCTCTGTTGAGTTGACTGCTTCATCGACCGTCTTGGGCTCATCATCGATGGTAGTTAGCATGAATTCAAAATGCAATTCGGGTGGACTATACCTCAGATTTAGTCAACTCATATGAATCATCTTCTTCGTTCCTCAATTCAAACCACATTGTATCAGAATATTCTCGGTCTGAGCATCTTCCTTGGGACTTACCTTCAACTTCTCTAAAGACCACATGTCAACTGTACACTATTCTCCCTGATGTAGAATCCAAGAGCTTATATCCTTTCATTCCTTCTTTATATCCAATGAAAATACATTTGATTTCCTTCTTGTCCAGCTTGCTCCCCATTTCCTTGGGAACATGCACAAATGCATCACGACCAAATACTTTGAGATGTGCCACCGAAGGCTTCTTACCCGACCATACCTCATGTGGAGTCGTGTTGACTATTGCTAACAAAGGAGACATATTTCCTGTGTGATCCCAACACCATAGGGCATGCACCTTGCATTATCCATCAACATTCTTTTAATTCTCTCGACAACTCCATTTTGTTGCAGGGTATATGGTATGGTATTTTGGCATGCTATGCCACACTTCTTACAGAACTGATCAAATTCATTTCCATATAATTCACCACCATTGTCACTCCTCAACACTTTAATCCTCTTCTCTGTTTGGTTTTCCACAAGAGATTTAAACTCCTTAAATATCTTGAAAACCTTTGATTTATTCCTCAGGAAATATATTCATGTCTTCCTGGAAAAATCATTTATGAAGGAGACATAATACAAGGATCCACAAAGTGAAGGAACTATAACCAGGCCAAATACATCACTAGGCACCAGTTCTAGAATCCCATTTTCCCTTGTCGCTCCAGATGGGAACCTCACCCGACTTTGTTTTCCATATATGCAATGTTCACAAAAATCAACTTCTGACCCACATTCAGGAAAACCTTCGACCATACCTTTTCTTTGCATAACTAGAAGTCATTTTTCTCCAATGTGTCCCATCCTCTCATGCCATAACCTAGTCTGGTCGATCTCATCATGTCTTTTCAAGTTGTTTTGAACTGACTTGGCTCGAGTCAAGTCGAGTTGTGTTGGCATCGATTCGATTCGAGACACAGACGAGTTGATTTGGGGAGAAATGATGTTGTTGCATCCAGTCAAGTCGACATTCCCTAACAACTTGTGCAGGGTACCAATACAAACTCATTTCATTAATACCATCACACCTCTGACCATATTAGATGAATCATTCTAAAAAAGAGTATGCACACCTTCATCACTCATCTTGCTGACAGATATAAGGTTTCTTTCCAAACCCGAAATGTGTAGCACACCTGTAAGGGTTCTTTTCTTCCCATCCTGTAATTTTAGTCAGACTCTTCCCCATTGTTACACATTATTTTCCTCATCCCTATGACTGTTAATGATGTAAAACTATATGTTGCCTTCAGAGGGGTCAGTAACCTGAATTCCTAAATAAAGAAGGGAGAAGAAATTTTCCTAAGAGAAGAAGTTGTGTTTTCCTCCGTAAAAACCTGTTAGAAAAATAGGACCGCGAAGTAATAAAATAAAACAAATGCGGAAACAAAATACAGAAGATACACAATACAAGNCCAGAGAAATTGCCAGGTCCTTTCTTTATTATTATCCAGCAAAATGAAGGGATACAACCTACAACAAAACCCGTTGTAACTTCCTCTTCTTTCTCTCACAGTCTCCTCTCTTAGAATACAATACTCGCCAACATACATAGCTGCAATACATTTCCCTCATAAAAGAGAGTTGCCTTCTAGGGGGAAAAACCCTAACATAATCTCTATCGTTAGATCTGCGACCTTATAATGAACGGTCCAAATTTACAATGAAATTACAATATACTTTTACAAGGAAATTTTTGCTTTGGGGGCTCGCTTTCCCCCAGACCCCCCAGCCGGGGGGATAGCCCCCCCGGACCCCGCAGAGGGGGTACCCCCCCTCTGCACTCCCCCGCGTGGAAGAGTGTACGTACTTCTGGGGTGTAAATACTTCATGGGGTATAAACACGAC
>JASDQU010101791.1:1395-13369 GCA_032191745.1 Picea mariana | reverse complement strand
GATGAATTCGTAGCTTTCCTTTGTTTAGAAATATCTGTTAAGTATTGTTTTCTCTGAAGTGTTATAGTTTGATATATGTGCGTGTGTGTGTGTGTGTGTGTGTGTGTGTGTGTGTGTGTGTGTGCCTCTTGGCCATAGTAGACTTATTGCATTTTCTTATTGTTCAATTACTGTATACAATCAAAATACTTGAGAAAGAAACAAGTGCAAAAAGATTGTATCAGAGCTCCTATTATCATGTTGATTATAGGTAGAAAAGAATAAAGAGTCCCATAATATATTCTCCTATTTATATTCATAGAAAGACATCTGATACGATAGATCTTGGAATATTATAACAAAAATACCATTATACAGTCAATAGGTCGTTGACCAAAAATAGTACAATTTGGGTTTCCTTAGACCCAAGAACTGCGTAGCTAGTTTAAATAAAATCTTAAATAGTCTTCATCAAACTATCTTTAAATGAAGAGAGTAAGCGCATTGACCGGTGGAAGGAATCCATGGAACCCGAATACCTTTTAGTTGCAGAATTCCTCTCTCGCCAAGATGAATTGATGCTTTCAACCTGCAAGGGGCAAGGCAAAAGCGTTAATGTCAATACTAGATTTCAATTACCTACAAGAATGAGAGAATAAAAGTAATTTGAAGGTGTAACTTATCTTGGTTTCAGACAAAACCTTGGATTATGTTCATGCACCCTCAAGAAATAATCGATCCATGCCTCAGAGGGAGGAGTGGGCTCATAACTGTCTAATGGGTTCCCTCGCAAGAAAAAGGGACCCATCATCAAAATATATCTATGTGTAATTGAAATTATGATTTAAAGAGAGAAAAACCGACATTAATAAAGTTATGTTTCTTTTGTAAATCCTATACATGCTCTATAAAATCTTTAAAATATAAAATACAGAGAGAAATTAAAAGGGAATTACAGAATGTAATCAAAGAGAAGAAACATTGTAATAAATAATCTAAGAGAGGTAGCTACAGTAAGTAAATTTTTATCTTACAGAGGTTAAAACGACAAAGGATAATCACAAAGATAATCTATATTACAGAGTAATTCATCAAAGGAATTACATAGAAGTAATTTATTGGAATTCATTACAGAAAATCTAATGACGGAGGTAATTTTTCGAGAAGTATTAACAAAAAAAAATACAGAGTTACAAGATTTTTGAGACAAAACTACAAATAGTTTTTCCTCACAGTACATAGATGAAATTTCCAATTGGAATAATGTATGTACTCATCGAAGAAACTACAGATATAGAAATAAGTGTAACCGAGAAAAATCTTTAATAACGGTACACAAACAAAAATTATAAATTGGGAGATTAAATACTGATCAATAATTATAGAGGGATGGTAAGTAATCCTTATAGAGAAATAATTGCAGTAAGAGAGTGAAATCCGAGAAGCATTTACATAAAATAAAAAAGGTTGTGGTTGAGTGTACATGACTCTTATTCATGTAAACCTAATTAATTTGTTAACATATGACAGTGCAATAACACATGAAGACCTCTGGAAAAACCCTTTCATCATGCTTATAAGAGGAGGGTACCTTGATTGAGGGAGGTTTTTAGTATTCATCAAAGAATTAATGAGTAGACCCTTCCTTGTATAGAAACATGGAATTCGATTCAAGTTTCGGTTGTATGGAAAATTTATATGATAAATTTAAATAGTATAGTGTGCACGATTAAGAGATGGTTTTACTTTTTAAGTGAATAAGTCTATTAACACTTCCACGTGGAGTAGACAATATCCTTAACCTAAATCACCAAGTTATATCTTAATAGTCATAGAGGGTAGTGAACATATGTTAATGAAGTTAGACCATCGATGTTCTCCTGGTACAGAAAGGAATACCTCCAATTCCGAGATTCACGGCCTTTACAAAAGGATATTAAGAAAACTCCTTAATGAATTTGATGGGTGGTCTCGGAGATTTACCCTTGACAATTTTGTAACTGACTGTCATCAGGGCTGTTCGACAACACAAGTATTCCAATAGAGGAATAACACCGTCAGTAACCACTCACACAACCAGATAAAAGATCAGCACACCCATGTTTTTATGTGGTAAAACCCCTACGGGGAAACATCCATAGCCCTTGCCAACGCGACCACTTGGACTAGTTTATTAATGCAAATGAAAAATATTACAAAGAGATTTTACAAGAGAGTTTCTCACAATCGATCATCAGAAAATGAACCTCGATGCTCTTTAGATAGATATCATGGACCAAACAAGTGTTAATCCATAGATCAATGGCCATTAAGATCGAGGAGAATATGAATCATCATATCACTCTACGTTGGGAACATATCATGACCATCGGATTTCCTAACTAAAAATGCATACTAATTCATACTAAAGAAACACACTTTTACCTAACGACACATTAGACCAAGTAGATCTTAACTAACTCCTAAGTGTCTAAATATCCTAACATCCCTCCTTAAGAACAACTTGGGATAGGATTGAAGGATTTACAATATTGACACAATAAGAGAAGGAAGGAGGAATTAGAGCCTAACCCCCTTGATGACAACTTCTTGAAGTCCTAACATAGATAAAAGTTTGGAAAACTTCACTTTTGTAAGCGACTTTGTGAAAATTGTTTGACAACACAAGTATTCCATTAATAGAGGATGAACACCTTCAGTAACCACTCACATAACCACATCAAATATCAACACACAGATGTTTTCACGTGGTAAAACCCCTATGGGGAAACATCCATGACCCCAGCCAATGCGGCCACTTGGAGCAGTTTATTAATGCAAATAAAAATATTATAGAGAGAATTTATAGGAGAGTTTCTCACAATCGATCATCGAAAAATGACCCTCCATGCTGTTTAAATAGAGATCATGGACCAATCTATTGTTAATCCATGGATCAATGGCCATTAAGATCAAGGATAGTATGAATCGTCATATCACTCTATGTTAGGAACATATCGTGACAGTTGGATTTCCTAACTACAAATGAAAACTAATTCTTACTAAAGAAACACACTAGGAAACACACTTTTACCTAATGACACATTAAACCAAGTAGATCTTAACTAACTCCTAAGTGTCTAAATATCCTAACCTCCCCCCTTAAGAACAACTTGGGATAGGATTGAAGGATTTACAATAGTGACACAATAGGAGAAGGAAGGAGGCATTAGAGCCTATCCCCCCTTAATGACAACTTCTTGAACTCCTAACATAGATCGAAGTTTTGAAAACTTCGCTTCTACAAGAGACTTTGTGAAAATATCTGCAACTTGATCTTCTGTAGGAAAAAAGATCACTTCATTAACTTGATCATGAATGAGCTTTCTGATGAAGTGCATGTGTATATCGATGTGTTTTCTACGTTGATGTTGAACTGGGTCTTTGGTGAGCTTGATGGCACTCTGATTGTCACACCAAAGGCTGGTCGGATGTTGTTACTGGAATCCAAACTCTGAAAGGATATGTCGAAGCCACAAGGCTTCCTGACTTGCATTTACCTTTGCTCAGTACTCTGCTTCTGCTAAAGAAAGTGCAATAGCCTATTGTTTCTTACAGGCCCAAGTGACAGGTCCTAAACTAAGGCTGAAAACATAACTTGCAGTAAACTTATGATCATCAGGGTCGCCGGTTCAATCTGAATCAGTGAAACCAACCAATAAAGGAGCCCCTGAACTATAATGTATCCTGAATTGAATTGTACCATGGACATAGCGAAGTATCATTTTAGTTGCTTTCCAATGGATTTCATGGGATATTTGCATATACCAGGAAACAAGACTAAAAACAAAGGAAAGATCAGGACGGGTATGAGTCAAGTATAAGAGGCTACCAACTAACTGGCAGTACAGGGTGGTATCAACTTCAGGAGAAGTACAGGTGGAAGTCAACTTGACTCCAGACTGGAAGGGAGAAGGGGTTGGTTTACAATCAGCCATGTGAAAGCGACGAAGAAGCTCACATGCATACTTAGACTAGGAAAGAAAATTTCCTTCATTGGTTTGAAAAACTTGGAGTACGAGGAAATAGTGAAAAAAGCCTAAGTATGTCATCTCAAATTTATTCTTAAGGATTTTTTTCACATGGTTTAAAAGTTTTGAGTGACTACCAGTAAGGATAAGGTCATAAACATAAAGGAAAAGGATTATGAGATGGCTTCCTACTTTCTTGGTATAGACATTAGGATTAGAATGGAATCTAGAGAATCCAGTTGCAATAAGAAAGCTGTCCATTTTTTCATACCAAGATCAGGGAGCTTGCTTGAGACCATAAAGAGATTTCTTGAGGCGAAAAACAAGGCTAGAGTCATTCTGGACATATTCAGGAGGTTTTTCCATGTAGATTTATTCTTGCGAATCTTTATGCAAGAAGGTAGATTTAACATCCATCTGATGGACCTCCCATTTATGTGAGGCAACAAGGGAAAGAACAAGGAAGATGGAATTCATTTTGGCTACAGGGGAAAAGGTTTCATTATAGTCAATTCCTTCAACTTGGTAAAATCCTTTGGCAACTAACTGAGCCTTGTGTCTTTCAACACTTCCATCTGATGCATACTTAGTTTTGTAGACCCATTTGCATCTAACAAGTTTTTTTCCTTTTGGAAGAGGTATAAGATCCCAAGTATCATTTTCCATTAAAGAACGATACTCTTCATTCATTGTTGTATCCCAATCTGGATGACCTGAAGCTTCTGCAAATGTCTCTGGATCATGAGTTTCTAAAACTTGAGCCAAAACAGAAGAGGCTCGTTGTGACTGTGAACGTGTCTGATGATGATATGAAGGATCACTGACAAGATCACCAGCTTCTTCTCCTGTTGAATAGGCCCATCTAGGAAGTGGTGGAGTTGGTGCTGGTTTAGGTTCAAAGGACTCATATGGAGGAGGGTGAGAAGGTGGAGGTGGATTTTCATCCTCACTATCATCATCTGAAGAAGAAACCAAATCAGAAGGAGGCACAAATGTTGAATATGGCTCGCTAGACAAAGAAGGCACAACTCCCGAATTAGGCTCACAGGCCAAAGAAGGCACAAACACCGAATTAGGATTGCAGGCCAAGAGATTTTCATTAAATTTAACATCTCTTCTAATAATAATTTCATTACAATGTGATTGAAGAATTCTGTAACCTTTGACATATTCAGAATAACCAACAAATATACAGTTCTCACTTTTATTCTGCAATGATTTCCTTTTCTCATCAAGAATGTGAGCCCATGCTATACTGCCAAATACACGAAAGTGACTTACATCCAGTTTAATTTTAGTCCAAGCTTCTTCCGTGGTTATATTTTTAAGAGCCTTTGTGGGAGTGTGATTTACTATGTAATTTGCACAGTTGATGGCTTCCGCCCAATACTTTAGACTTAATCCCTTATATTGGATCATACAATCAACCATTTATTTTAATGTGCGGTTCTTTCTCTCAACAACACCATTTTTTTGTGGTGTATATGGAACAATGTGTTGCATTTGGATTCCCTGTGTAGTGCAGTAAATTGTAAAATTATTGTTCACATATTTTCCTCCATTATTTGTTCTTAACCTTTGAATTTGATGTCTAAATTGCTTTTCTACAAGGGCCTTGTAGGCCAAAAACTTATCAAAAGATTCGCTCTTAAGTTTTAAGAATTAAACCCAAGTACATTTGGAAAAGCCATCAATGAAAGTTAAGAAATACTTGCACCCAGAAAAAGAAGGAGAAGAAAGTGGACCACACAAATCACTGTGAACAAGCTGCAAAGGACCTGAGGCATGCCAAGAGGCACATTTGTCAAAACTGTCCTGATGATGTTTTTCGAGAACACAACCGGCACAAACACCATCTCTTCATGAAACAAGAGGAAGAACAATCAACATCTGTTGATTACATAGTTGTTGAAATGAGCGATAGTTTATATGACCAAACCGCTCATGACATAAGTTTTCTCAAGTCATCTCTATGAGCAACAAAAACTGATGAAAAAGATGATGACCCAAATTTGTCAAATTTGTACAACCTCGTAATATCATCAACAATTCCAGTTGCAAGAACATTCTTAGGATCTTTTAGATCCTTGATTACAACTTGGTGAGGTGAAAACTCTACGATTTTACCTTCACCTAAATGAGTGATTTGATATACTGATAGAAGGTTACAAGAAAGACTTGGAACACATATTACATCATTGAAATGACCATTTTCTACTTGAACTATTCCAGATCCTTCAAGACTAAGAGATCTATCATCACCAACAAATATTTTCTTGGTGTTAGATTCATTTAGAGTGGAAAATATGGATATATCCTTAGCCATATGATAAGATGCTCCAAAATCATTAAGCCACTCATAAGAAGTAGAAGTTGTATTTAAGGAGAAACGAGAAGCAAAAAGTGCATGTCCATGAAAAGAATAAGAAGAAGTAGAATCAATATTGATGTTGTGCTTCTTCATCGTTGCTTCTAAAGTTTCCATCTTCTTGAACAGAGGATGAACACCTTCAATAACCACTCACATAACCAGATCAAAGATCAATACACCAATGTTTTGATGTGGTAAAACCCCTACGGGGAAACATCCATGACCCCAGCCAACGCAACCACTTGGAGCAGTTTATTAATGCAAATAAAAATATTACAGAGATATTTTACAAGAGAGTTTCTCACAATCGATCATCAAAAAATGACCCTCCATTCTCTTTAAATAGAGATCATGGACCAATCAAGTGTTAAGCCACAGATCAATGGTTGTTAAGATCGAGGAGAGTATGAACCGTCGATGTTGCACCCATTTTGTCGCCTGAATGAGAAAAATATGGATGATTACAAGCCTAGTTGGGTTAGCTAGAAAAGAGAATAGTGAATGCAAGAGTTAGAAACATCAAGAATATGATATAAACAAAATACTAAGCTAAGAACAATAAAATAAATTAAACTAGAGTGCATAAGGGAGATATAACAAGATAATAAACAACATGTATGCCACCAATGGATAGGTTGTATTAGTGGGAAAACACCAAAGAGAAAGGGAGACTTATGGTTCCCCTCTTCCTCCAAGGGAGGGCTCTTGAACCCACAAAGATTGAGCTATTTTTACAAATAGAAAAACTTGAAGGAAATGGTGAAGAAATCCAAATCTCATTCACCAAAGAGGTGATGTGAATGGCTAAATTGATGGGAAAATAGGATTCTCCAAGAGAATATAGGAAGCATAACAATACAAATGAATTCCTTGAAAATATAGTCCACCCATGGATTCTTTTTATAGAAAATCTTTGAGGCATTATTCAACTAGTCTTTAGTGTGAACAAGGGGCTATTTAGGGAAGCCTTAGGTATTTGACCAACCCCCCACTCAGATTCAGCATGGATTTGGGTGTCAAATCGACTCGGGAGATGAACCAGAAGTGGGTGGAAAGCTGACCAAAATAATAAATGCATTGTTCTAAGTTATGCATGGATTTTTGTGTCCATAGTCATGTATCGGTCACATATGCATTTTTTCGAAGTTATTCGACTATCACACGTGCGCACACTACCTTTGTATCTTTAGCGCATGATGATTTTTTGACCAGATGCATAGTTTTGTGCCCTTTGGAAATGCATTTTTTGGGCCATGGATGAACTAATGGGTGTTTGAAGATGCTGGATTACTGTGACCATTTGCGGACAAAATTCCAGTGATAACAGATTCCCCCTGATCTGTGAGGTTAGGAGCATACGTAGAGTCGAAATACATCAATGTTTCTTTGATCCGGATTATTTTCAGCACGAAATGAGAGCGGAGATATAATAAAGAAATGCACAGAGATATTGCAGATATTCAATAATTTAACATAAATGTATCAGAGATGCAACAATAAACACAGATATATAGTAATACACGATTTCTATCAAAGAAATGTACAGAGACTATAAAAATACAGAGTGAAAGACTCGTTAGAATGGTGGCAGCTTATCTCTAAGAAGAGATGTGACGGCTACTCACATTCGCAAGAACATGGTTACAATGAGGCTCTGAAGGCCTTTTTATAATAAACAGGAATGCCAAAAGTCCCAGACATCCAAAAACCTAACCCTAGGAGATGAAGCGCCAAAAGTCATGTGGGCCCCATTTGGGTAAGTTAGTACATCAACTTCCCGGGGTCGTAACTTTTGCATACGATCTTCGTTTAGAGCGCATGATAGCTCGTTGGAAAGATATATCCGAGGCCTACAACGCTTGAGACAAAATAGCATTTTAGATGATATTTTGTGAGAGCAACATACCCAAAAAAACATCATTTAGGGCCTCAAAATGGCCCCGGAAGTTCAGGACCTGAAAAAACTGCTAAAAATAGTAAATTGCCAAAATTGCCAAAAAGCCATTTTGAGCCATTTGGAAAAGGTGGGTGGCCACCGATATCCACCTGGATCATTCTTCTACTGAGAGTACCTTTGTAAGAGAGAGCGGTGTGAGGAGTTTCAAGAGCGACCCATTGGAGGGATAGGGGAATCGGTAGGACCCAAACCTTTTGCAAGGTGTGAAAAATAAAACTGTGTACAAATGAAGCGAGCATGCCCCATGCTCGTGTCATGTAACTCAAAAATGTGGAATACAGTAAGTGAAGTTGTATGTGGATGTAGATGACTGCAGCACCCTTGGGGGCATGTTGATAATAGTAGAGGACCATTCGAATGGTGAACAAACTCTGAAAAGAGGTGATGACACCTATCAGAAGTGTCGATGATACGCAGGCATTGATAGCCAATCAAATTTTAGAGGTCTTCGGCAAATAAAAACAACTCCAATAGTCGCAGAGTAAGACCCACTGCAACATGATAAAGTGTTGAAGTCAAATGTTATGGGGGTCAACGACAGCAGAGAGAAAGGATGGTTCTCTCTGTGTCATCCGAGACTCCTCATTATAAAGGTAATGAGAGCCAAGATAGTGTTGCCCTTCTGGAAATTGTGCTGATGTCAACCGAAAGGGAGACGCGACTCCAAGAAGCAAAGGGCTCCATGAAATCTACGGGATAAGATCAGGAACTGATGAGGAACATGGACATAGTCAAGATACGAGGAGACTTAAGATGACCCTTGGTTGGGGGTATGGGTGAATGATAATTGGCAGCAACTGTGGAACTAAATCTAGCGTTAGGGGGACAACTAGAGTAGTGGTAAATTGTGCCAGAGGCCTGACAAAGTGGAAAAACTATGAGATTAGGGGTAAGTGGGATACTCAGGGTTTATGGATGATGTGAATAGGAGGAGAAGGTAATGGATTCCCCAACCAAGGGTGCCATGGGTTGATTTTTTCCAAAAAAGGAAGGATGCCAAAGGTGGCGACAAAACTATGAATGGCTGTAAAAAAAGGCTCTGTACAATTACCAAATAAATAAATAATAATTGGAGATGAGTGTACAGATACAGAAACAAGTGCCCCAGTGATATATGGCTCGGTCTGTGAGGGCACAATTTGCATGGAAAATAGGTGGGGGCCCCATAGGTGGGTTTAACGTATGAGGAAAAATGAATGGAGGACAATATACAGATGAGTAAACTGACAGTGGAGGAGATGGAGGGATAATGATACTACAGAGGTGCAGTCAAAATGAGAATCATGATGAGATTATGTGGGATTCCATTATGGGGAGGTTTATCAAAATGAGGAGAAGGAGCATGCAGCTAATTCTTGTGAATGTGAAGACTATGATGAGCCTTGACCTTAGGGGGTGAAAACAACATGAGTGTCAAAGTGCTAGAGGGGAGTATAATGGGACAACTCATGTAGGGGAGAATGCTACCGGGTGACAATACTAAAATGAAATGGAGGTGTGAGTACTGCAGAGCCAGATGGGGGAACCTTAGGGGTAAATATCAAAGGGTGTGACTGGGAGATGCAATTGATATTCAGAGGGAATAATTACATGCAAGTAGCGATATTATACCTGAAAGGCCTGTGCTCATTTGTGGTGACCAAGTACCTGCACACATGAAAATCAAATACCCGACATGAACAATATCTGAAGATAAAGAATATATAACAGTTATTTGATAATTGTGAACATAAGCATGTGTACCTCGGCGTTATGTGAGAAAAATGCTCCCCTGGGGGCCAAGGATGGATGGTGGCCCGGGGAATGTGACTGTGTAGGTGGCAGGATCCTGGTCTTGTGGCTGAAGATGGATCGAAAAATGGATGCTCGGAGCTCCTGGAATGGAGTATGGAAGTTTGGAAAAAGGCACTATATATAGCTGTAGGGCCCACATTGCCACCTCATTTGTACCTGCTACCAGAGTGATTGGATGAGGGATTTGAGGAGAGATTTGGAGATTTTGGGAGGTTGAGCCAGTCGATTCAAGATCAACGAGTTTCAGGTTAGTGGTCGTATCATCCTGAACAATAGCTAGGGGTTGTTTTTTGGGTAGGGCTTGTACAAAGGGCCGTACAAGGGGGTTTTGTGAGGGTGGGACCCCCAGTGCGCAGGAGATCTATTGTATCACATGCACAAGTGCACGGCTGTAATTTGGAGAGCCGCACATAGGGGCACCCAAATGGGGAAAACAGGTGCGCATGGGATGTGCGCCTGTGCAAAGCACAACAACACATCCATGAGTGATTTTCTTTCTGACAGTTGTGCATGTGTGCGCGATTGTGGAGTTAACAGGCGTGCTGTGATGTGCATCTATGAGTGTGATAGGGGTGCATGAGTGCACCCCTGTATAGCCAATAGTCGCACATGAGAGCATGACTGTGAGGTGAACAGTCGTGCATGAGTGTGCGACTATGGGGTGAACAGGCGTGCATATGGGCGCGCTTATGGGGGAAAAATCCGCGCCTGTGAGGCAAAGCTAAAGGGTGTATAAACTAATATTTTTTTGGAGATTATGTGTGTTTATCAGTTACGATGGCTGATCAAATATTGTTTTTGTGGATGCAGGATACCAGTTGACGATGCCAATCCACTAGAGGGAGAGGTTCTAGGAGAGAGGCGGTGAGAGATGAGGAGCCAGTTGTTTGTGGTGCTTTGACAGCCTATGGGCCGCTGAAGTGTTTTGAGTGCTCATTGGTGAGGGCACAAGAGTACCTTCTATAGTTCTTGATTTCCATGTGGAGTCTAGATTTGTGGTGTTTCATGGTGCGAGGTGAGCACCTAGCATTCTTTGTTGTAGAGGATGTTTACTTTTTGATTGGGCTCCCATTTCAAGGAACCCTACTACTGACCGAGATGGTGGTACCTGGGGACGGGAAGTTGGCTATCCTAGCCCGAACCTATTGTTCAAGAGAGGAATTCATGTCTGGTTCTGTGGTGAGGATTCGGGTGATGGACGCCCTGGTGTATCGGTGTGTTGCATCGATGATTGTGAGGGTGTATGGATCTCTCATGACTCAGCGGATTAGTGGGAGTCAGTTGAGGATTATGCAGAGGGAATTGGGGGGTGAGCAATTTTCCTAGTGTTACACATTATTTTAGTCATCCCTATGATTGTTAATGATGTAAACCTATCTGTTGCCTTCAGAGGGGTCAGTGGCCTGATTTCCTAAAGAGAGAAGGGAGAAGAACTTTTCCTGAGAAAAGAAGTTGCATTTTCCTATGTAAAAACCTTATAAAAAAGGAAGTTCACAGGTTGCTATATAGGCAGGGTGCGAGAATGACCAATTATCGCAGGTTTCACTATAGCCAGGGTGCGAACAGTTCGCAGGTTTCACTATAGCTAGGGTGAGAGAATGCCAGCACGTGGGAAAAATGACCGTTTTCTCGAATATTCTAGAAGGAGAAACTTCCATGGTGAGGTGGCATCCGAATGGTTTGGATCTTACTCGCTTTCATGATTTAGTGGGATCATCATAACCTCCTCACCTTATCCTCTTCAACTTATAAAAGGAGAGGAGCTCTCATGGAGAAGGGGTTCTTTGGCTTGGAATTATTATCTTGATTAGAGTGTCTTTGAGATTTGCTTTGTCAAGATAGATTGTGAGTAGCTATCGGATC
>JASDQU010101790.1:275505-311193 GCA_032191745.1 Picea mariana | reverse complement strand
CAATCTCTGGAACTTTTTCCTTATTTACCTATTCTTCCTTTCTTTCAATTATTTTCCAAACCTTTCTGTATCTAACATCTTTCCTTTTCTCTGTAGAATTTTCTTCATCTCATTTTATTGTCAATCTTGCGATCTCTGGTACCTGGTCTTTGTTCACCTGTTCTTCCTGTTTTCTTATCCATACTTTCTTATATCTGATATTAGCATTGTCTTCCATGGAAGTATCGATCATGCTTCTACAATCACTGATTATGTGTCCATAGTTATGACATTTGTAACACTCAATGTTATGTGCGACCACATAGGCATGGTCTACTTGAACATTTCTTTTATAATCCCTGCAATCTACAACCTTATGTCCAAAGTTAGTACAATAAAAACAATGACGATAAAATAAATTTTCATACCTGGGAGTGAATGATCTTCTTTGTGGCGTAGTCCTTCTGAATTTTTTCTTTGATTGATCATGATCATGATTGAAGATTTTTTGTGGCTTGAACATGGATGGTATTCTTGAAGATGTATCTTCAATAGATTTATTAGATTCTGGTTGACCATGATTCCTTCCTTTGGGTACTTCTGCATAACTCTTTCTATTTTCTTCATTCTTCTTTTCTAGCAACGTAGAGTGCTTCTCTTCATTCTCTACAATTGATATGGATGTTTCTGTCTCTTCAACTTTCTTATTGAGATTGTCAATTTTGACTCTTAGTGTGACAACTTCTTCTTCAAGATTCTCAACCTCTTCTTCTTTCTTCATTATCTGAGACTTCATGACCTCTTCTGTTCTCTTTGCTTCTTCAAGTTGGATTTTCAATGCAATTATTTCTTCTTCCATCCTTCTCTCTTCTTGACCAAACTCTTCCTCAAGTTGCTTTAAATCATTGGTTCTTTCCTTGAGATGATCCATTAATATGTTTTCTCTCCTTTCTGCATCTTCCTTTTGTGCTGCGATGTTGGCTTCTAAACATTTCTTTTGATATTCTAGAGTTTCTTCAATTCTTCTGGCCTCTTCTAGTTGAGCTCTTAAATTCTTGATTACCTGCTGATCCTTTTCAGAACCTTGAACACTTTGTTTTTGCTTCATCAATTCTTTCTTGGATGACTTGTTTTATTCTCTTTCTTTCCTTAGATATTTAATTGCACTGATCAATTTTTCTTTGTAATCAAGTTCTGCTTCATCATACTCTTCCTCTTCTGAATCTGTCTGACATGATGAGCATCTTTCTTCTTGTTCTGTATCTGCATCTTCTTTGGCATTTTATGAATCTGTGATGGGTGAAGAATATATGTCATGTAACTTATCCCAAATTTCTTTGGCTGATAAACATTTACCAACCCTTTCTCTTACCAGTTTAGGTAATCCTTCCCAGATGAAATCCATTGCTATTTTTTTATTCTTCTTCAATTCCTTCTTGGTTGTAGTCTTTTCCCTTTTTGAACTATCATATCCTGTAACAACTGATAGCCAAATATAATGTCCCTGTGCCTATAAAAATACTTCCATCCTTCTGCTCCATATCTCATACTTAAAACCATTATG
Organism: Picea mariana; assembly: GCA_032191745.1. Classification (NCBI taxonomy): domain Eukaryota; kingdom Viridiplantae; phylum Streptophyta; class Pinopsida; order Pinales; family Pinaceae; genus Picea; species Picea mariana. Next base: position 309,650 of record JASDQU010101790.1, on the reverse strand, counting down.
ACCATTAAACATTGGTACTCCATTCTCAGAATAATCCATGATCTCCTTCTAGTGGTTAAACTGTTTCCTGAAGGAACCGGCTCTGATACCAATTATTGGATTAATGAGAGGGGGGGTGAATCAGTAATAGAGCAATTTAATCCCTTTTAACCATATAATCCGAGTTCTATATCAATGAAGCATTATTATCCAATAACGGCAGAGTAAATAAGCAATGAACAAATGAACAATCATACACATACACAGTACACCAGTGTTTTACGTGGAAACCCAAATCGGGAAAAAACCACAGAATGATTTTTCTTATATGTCTTGAAGAATTACATTCATTGGAAGCACCAACTTCCTTTTTTTTTCTNCCCTCAGGTTGTAGCCTGAGGGAAGCTCCAACTCCCCAAATCTCTGGCTACAACCAGAAGGAGGCTACAACCCCCAATGTTCTCCAGCTACAACCGGAAGGTGGCTACAACCACCTGTCATTGCCCCATCCTGCCACCCTGAAGTAGAAGTAGAATGATGGAACCACTGTCACACTATCACTGTGAGATATATTGTTGTAAACCTGTACCAATAAGTCTGAACCATGCATCAACCTGTAATCAACCTGTACCATAAACAAGTGCATCAACCATGCACCAACCTGTAATCAACTTGTACTATAAAAAAGTGCATCAACCATGCACCAAACTATAATAAACCTGTACCATAAACAAGTGCATCAACCATGCACCAACCTGTAATCAACTTGTACCATAAACAAGTGCATCAACCATGCACCAACCTGTAATCAACCTGTACCATAAACAAGTGCATCCAACCATGTACCAAGTACGTACCAATCATGTGTCAACTACTCATCAACTATGACTCGTCAATATGTACCAACATCATCAACTATACACTTCATGTATGTGCCAACTCATCAATTACTGTCTCAACCATGTACTTAACATGTACCTCAACCAAAAGCCCTCATCAATTTCATCATCAAAATCTTATTTGTAGCTCTGTAATATACCTGGTGTTTCTGATCACATTTCTGCAAACCTTCATTAACTTTAATAGAAAGAAACTAGCATTTTCATCAAACTTTTCTTTAGTCTCACATGCCTAGTTTTGGATTAGTCAACAACCCTAACTTGAAGTAATAATAACTTTGAACTTGTAATGTATAAAGATCTGAAACTGATACACAATGTTCTTCATTGTGTTTTATGCATTTCCTCCAAGTGGAACTACTTTAAACCTCTCAAAAAAGGAGTTATAGCAAAAATGACATACCTTGCTGAATTCTGGCTTATTCTAGAGAGCGAACTTGTAGAGAGTGCCCCGCACAAAATATTTTATGAAATGATCTGAAACTGTTACAAAGAATACTAAATACTGTACCCTAACCAAAAAATTTTGTCTCACTAAATTTGGATCTGTTATGAAGAAGTTATGACATGCTTACCCGAAACACCTGATTTTGACTAGTTTCAGGACTGGCCACAAACCCTATTTGTCACAGAGTGTAACTCCCAAAATAAAACGACCCACAAGCTGAATTTTTAACCACAGATACTTGGATATGTTTTCTCACTTGCATAGAAATTTCAGGATCTGAATCATTATTGAAAAAATTTTATAGCGAAAATGGTGAGATGACCTGAAAATAACATACCTTAGAAAGCACCATCAAAAGAATTTATCCTTCCTTGCATTTCGGCCTTCTTTTCTTCACTTTCCTCAGAATTTCAGCTTAGATATCATTTTTAAACCTCAGAAACCTATAGATATTTAATATTCTCAAGTGTGATTCAAACGAGAGAGCCTTGCCTCTTATTTATACTCTCCAAGTAGCTTCCTTAAAAACATATTCTAGGTCACTTGGCCCCACTTTCCTTATTTTAGGGTTGGGTCCACTTCTAATTTCTCCATTAAAATTATTATTGAAATAATTTATTTTGTATTCAATTTGAATTATAATACACTCATCACTTCACTTTATTATTTACATTTAAAAATATCTTAAATCACTTTGATTACTTTGACCTTTTTGGGGCTTCTAGATGACATATGAGGGTCCTCCAACTTCGTAAGGCCATAACTCTCAAACCGTGAGGAGTTATGTGACGTTCTACATACCACCAGAAATTGCATGACATGTACTATCCATATAGAATAGTATTATCTGAAAATATATCATAACTCATACCATTACCCATCAAACAATCTTGGGTCCATTACCCAAACCTGGGGTCTCCAACTTCTCATGGCCATAACTCTCTAACCGTGAGGAATTATGTGACGTTCCACATACCACCGGAAATGAAATGACAAGAACTATCCATATAGGATATTTTCCATGAAAAATTCACTTTCCTTCATCTCATTATTCCATAATTAATACTGGGTTCTCTTACTCCACAAAGCGTCTTCCCGTGAGGGCTTTCACCATAAGGGGACCACTTTGGAGTTGATCCATATTTACTTCTTATCAACCATGAAAAAACAATAACGAGTCATATTTACATCAAACACTATTGGGTCCATCACCCAAAACTTTGTGCTACGGGTCTTTCTTCAAGGGTTGACATCAATGACAACCAACCTTAATCGACACATCACATCTCTTCTCAGAGATAAGATGTCTTCATTCTAGCAAGTCTTTCACTCTTTATTTCTACAGTTGTGTACATTTCGCTCATTAATAGAAATCGTGTATTACTGTATCTCTGTGTTTATGGTTATATCTCTGATAAATCTGTGTTATATTATTGGATATATGATATATCTCTATACATTTATTTATTATATCTTTTCTCTCATTTTGTGCAGAAAATAATCCGGATCACAATGCGATAAAACTCTTAATGAACATATCGATATGACATCACATTTGATTAAAATCACAATTTCACATCACATTTGATTAATTTTGTAATGAGACATTAGCATTAATGTTGTAAGATGAGTGTCTCAATTTGAAATAACCATTAAGAAATGTTGCATTTGAAGATAACCCTCGATGAATGTAAAAAAAAGACAAAACCCTTAATGAACATCATGATGTAATATCACATTTGATAATTTGATGAAAATGACAGTGCGACAAAATATTAAAGTAATTTATGAATGTCACATTCCAACATAGTCATAGTCATAAAGTAAGCCAAAGTGAATGTCATAATTTGTCATCACCATTGAAGATTGTCACAAACCAACATAACCCTTCATGAATGTTGTAATGTGACAAAAAACATAATGAATGTCACAATGTGCCATCACATTTGATCAACGTGACAATGTAGAAAAACCCTTAATCATTATCGTAATGTGACATTGACATTTGATGAAAATTGCAATATGGGATAGCCATTTACGTGGCAGTATGGATGTCATAATATGAAATCAACATTTACGAATGTCACATTATAACATAATCATTGACGAATGTCGCAATGTGACAAAAATATTTATGAATGTCATAATGTGACATCACATTTCATTACCTTCACAATGCAACAAAACCCAAGTAATGAACATTGTAATATGGCAGGACATTTGATGAATGTCGCAATTTGACATTGCCATTAACATGCCAAGATGAGCATTATTAATAATAAAGTAAACCAAAATGAATATCTCAATCTGACATCACCAATGAAGAATGTCACAATATTATATTTATATTATGTAAGTTAATATAATATAAATTCAATATAAATATTATAATTATATAAATATTGGAACATTATATAAATTTAGTCTTAATCTTATCATTCATCTTAATAATATATCCATTCATTAATAGTAATGTTATTTATAAACTTTGTTAATATAAGTTAATACATATATTATATTAATATAAATTAATATAAGTTAATATAATTGATTAATATGAATTAATATAAATATATTAAATATAAAATAATATAAGCATTAATCTAAGTTAACATAATATAAATTTAATATAAATAATTATATAAATGTTAGAACATTATATAAATCCAGTCTCAATGAATGTTAATTATTATCATTAATCTTAATATATATATTTATTCTTAAAATTTTGAATAATTTTTTTTAATATAAGTTAATATAATATAACATTAATTAATATAATATAACATTGTAGTATAATAGTTATGTTATTAATATCCCAATTATCATTAATCTTAATATATATTTATTCTTAAAATTTTGAATAAACTTTTTTAATATAAGTTAATACATATATTATATTAATTAATATAATATAACATTGTAGTATAATAGTTATGTTATTAATATCCATATAAATTTATTGTTTATTAATTAATATAACTAATATATAACATTATAATATAATGTTATATACTACTTATGTTATGTTAGTTATATTGATTAATTAATAATAAACATTTCATTATTAGAAAATATGTTTAAATGTGTCAACCGGTTACTAGCAATAACCACATTAATAATAATAATGTGTCTATATACGATGATAAGCGTACATTTAGCACATAAATTATACGAAAACAACATTTATTAATGTGCTAAATATATGCCTATCAACGTATATAGACACATTAATATTATTAATGTGATTGTTGCTAGTAGATAGAAGTAGATAAATACCTTTTTATTTATTTATTGAATAATAATTATATAGTCTTCCAGATGGGGTGCCACGTAGTGATGGGAGGCCACGCAACTGTCCCAAGACTCTGTTACGAGAAAAATTTCTCTATGGCTAGGGTGAACCACAACAGACGGAAATGACTACATAAATCAACTCTATCCCAACAACATGCTATATAAACCAATGTGCAAGAAAGACAAGAAAAGGGCCTACCTCGTCTAGATGTTCGATGATGTCCACCGTTGAGAAATTTGACCCAAATCTATATACCTGCAACGAGTTCTCAACAAATTGTTGGCATGTTTACAGGTAGAGTGTGCTTGTCATTGATGATAAGAACAACAATGATGTTGGCAGGTTTACATGAAGAGTGTGCATGGCAAGAACAACAACGAAGAAACAGAAGAGAAAGCCCGAGAAGCTCAGGAGGCATAGCACAGAGTTGCACGCAGAGCGCAAGTGTGCGCCAGGGATGAGATTAATTCCATTTCCAAAATCTCAGGAGAGATAACATTCTCAAAAATGCAGACAATATCCCATACATGAAGGCTCACAGAAGGATCAAAGGTCAAGGCCTTTGACACTTAGAAATTCGTCCAAGTCAAGAGGATGCATAAGCTCAGGAGGAGGAGCGACAATGATCGTCAGATCAGAATCTAGACAGGAGGAGCACGTAGAGGAGGATATTAGACCTCAACCGTCGGATCAGAGCACAAAGGACCAACAATGATTAGATATAGTGGAGCTGCAAGGAGGATAAGCCCAGGAGTCAGTCAACACTCCAAAGTTGCGAAGGAATCCTGGCCGTTGGAGCCAGAGGACACATGGCAAGCGATTGAAAATTTGCTGACTCACAAACTGGAGAAGTCAAAGGTGAGTGTTGTGGGAATTGGCGATATGAGAGGTCATGAAATGATCCTATCCATTGGAGCCAGAGGACATGTGGTGAGCGATTGGAATTTTTCCGACTCACAAACTGGAGAATTCAAAGGTAAGTGTTGTAGGAACTCACGATATGAAAAGTCGTGAAATGATTTGGGTCATTGGATCTAGAGGACACGTAGCGAGAGATCAACATTTCACTGACTCGCGAGCTGGAGAAGTCAAATATGAGAGTTGTAGGAACTCGCGATATGCGAAGTCAAGAAATGATCTGAGCCGTCGGATCATCAAGGATATGGGCCATTGATTTAGAGAAAGTATCGTATATCGGGAGTTGGGAGAATTGAGGTAACTCAAAGAAGGAGTTCGTGATACCTGAAATATCTAAGCACCCTTTTTCTTTTCCCCTGGTCACAGCTGGAGGTCACATCGTCAAAGGATGAAGGGATGATCTAGCACGTCGTTGTGCTCCATATCGGAGATCTTGACGCGTCCTTTTTGATTAGCGAGCGTTCACAGCCAACGGTCACATGGAGTGAGAATAGAGGAAGGAGCTAGTGCTGCTAAGCTCCATTTCGGATATCGCAAGTTATGAAAATCGTGGTGACTCATAGTCGATCACTTTATATGAGAAATTGCGAAATGACTTTTGAATAAGCGTTTGGTCACTGTCGGTGGTCACGTGAAGGAAGAGGCTAGAAGCCAAAGAAGCCATAATTGACTGGCTATAATTTCCAGAACGCAGTGATGAAATCAACCAGAGAACACGACGAGCTGCAGGGTGATTACCAGAGGAGCTGAAGAGCCTCGAGGTAACTACCAGTGGAATGAAGACTGATCAAAGAGACAATTGACAGATGGAAAAGTGTTGAAGTCTGTAACTGCAACAGAGAGGATAAAGCTCGAATGTGATAGATAAGACGAAGAGTTGCACTGCCAGAGAAGGCAGAGAATCTCAGCATAATGACCAGTGATGATGAATGCATGGAACTAACCACCAAAGAATATGAAGAGTTTCCATGATGATCAGGAGATGACTCGACGTGGGAAATTGATGCAGAATAGTGAGGAAAAAAGGAGTATGGAGTGGTATAGTGCATGGTGCATGCATTTGGTGCACAGAGAATATAAAAATGTAGAACATAGAAGAGATGATGGCTTCCATTGAGGGTGATTCATGTGAGAAGAGAGGCACTGATCTAGGAGAGCAGAGTATCATAGGAGAATAGTGATGAGACTGGTAAGCCATAGATAAATGTTGTATCACTGTGCTAAAGTTGTAAAAGGAAAAGATTTATATTTCAGGGTGGAAGGGAGGTGCTAGGGAGGATTGGTATCCTCAGAGTTTCAAGTGGTTGCTTGACCACATAGAGTTGTAGATTCCATTTGTTTACAGCCAGAAAAACTAGGGTGGCAGGGTGGTGCAAGGGAGAACTATTGTTCTCTGTTATACAGGTCGGTGCCTGTGTGACTAGGAGTTGGTGCTTCCATCCAGTTGGTGCTAGAACACTTAGGGAGTTAGTGCTTCCTTCTAGTGGGTGCTAGAGAAACCAGAGACTTGGTGCTCTCATGAAGTTGTAGCTTGCATAATAGAGGTGGTAGTCTTACAATGAGTTGGTGCTCATAAGAATGGTAATGTAGAGAAAATAAAGATTACTTATCATATCAAGAAGACAAGGTTTTTCCCTTTATGGGTTTCCTTAGGAAATATCTATCTCTGTATATTTCATATGTGGGATTGATGTTGTATATTCTATTGCTTACCTCCCTGCATTATTGTGATTGTCATTGAGTGATTTGTAAAGAGTTTAAAGTAAGCATAATTGTTTAAGAACTGTAAAAAATGATTCACCCCCCCCCTCTCAGTTGTCCAACAATTGGTATCAGATCCAACCCCTTTTATCTAAGAGTAGATCCTAGAGCTTAAACATGACTAGTCGTGAAGGAACTTCAACCAACAAGGCCCCTCTGTTCAATGGAAGAAACTTTTCCTTCTGGAAAGTTAGGATGAGAACCTACATAATGGCTTTAGGTGCAGATGTCTGGGATGTGGTAGAGTCTGGTTATGTAAATCTAGTTATACTAGCTAATAAGGATGACAAGCTAGAATCCAGCTTCAACATTAAGGCTATGAATGCTATTCTGAGTGGCCTTGCAGAAGCAGAATTCGTAAAAGTAATTCACTTAGAAACTGCCAAAGAAATGTGGGACAGACTCATTACCAGTTATGAAGGTAATGAGAAGGTAAGGGACGCCAAACTTCAAGCCTACAGAGTACAGTTTGAACAACTAAATATGAAAGAGGATGAAATTGTTGGGAAGTACTTTCTGAGAGTTGAAGAACTAGTAAATGCAATGAATGCACTTGGTGAAAAAAATGAGGAACCCTCTTTAGTTCATAAAATTTTGAGATCTCTGCCAGATAGGTTCAACCCGAAGGTCTTTGCTATAGAAGAACTTAATGATCTAAAAGATTTTTCTTTTGATAAACTTCTAGGAACGTTGACTGCATATGAAACGGGGATAGTTAAATATAAACCCACCTCTAGAGAAGCATCATTTGAAGAAGATAAGAATGGGGATTCTGAGCCCGATGAAATTGAAGAAAAATTTGTGAGAAGACTAAAGAAAGGATCAGGAAAGTACCAAGGAAAGTTTCCCTTCAAATATTTTAACTATGGAAGGATAGGTCACTTTGCATCTAAGTGTGCACACAAGAAGAAGGACCAGAACTCATAAGGTGAAGAGAAGTATAAATCCAAGAGATTTGATAAAAAGAAACGTTTATGTGTAAACAATGATGATTCTTCAGGAGACACAGATAGTGATCCTGATGGTGAAGATAATGTTAATGCCTTTGTGCTTATGGCCAAAGAGGATTATGTTAATCAAAACATAGGAAGTGATGTTAATGTTGAATAAGTTGTGGTTGATATGGAAGGTGAACTAATCAGCCGCCAAGGGAGAGTGAAATAGAAAGTGCCAGAACTAAATCTGTAGAACAAATAAATCGACCTACTCAAAGAAGACAACCATTTTCTAGGTACAAAGGATTTTTCTATGGATATTTTTTTTGTTTGTTCTAACTTTGGTCACAAAGCTATAAACTGTTCTTTAAGATTTAGATATGAGAAATCAAAACACTCGAGGAATAGATATATGTCGCAACAAAGAATGAGACATCCAAGTAACAAACAATCACAGATTGCAAATCATGTGATGGCTGGGAAAAGGACACAAGTTAAGCATAAAAACTGTTATGATCTCTTATTCAATGAAACAAAATGTTACACCTGCCATAAATATGGACATAAAGCTACAAATTGTCACTTACGAAACTATGAAGAAGATCTGACTCCCTCTGCTGAAAACGTCAAGGTTTGGAAGAAGAAAGAAAATAACAAGTGTGGATTAGTGTTGTCAGCTCAAAGACAAAGAACCCCTAGTATATTGACAGTGGGTGCTCCAAACATATTAAAGGAGACTAAAGTAAGTTTTTGTCTCTAAGTGAAAGCAAATCAGGAAATGTAACCTTTGGAAATGATGCTCTAGGTAAAATCAAGGGTAATAGGATGGTGAGTTTGAGTAATGGTAAAGTAAAAGCCCAAGATGTTCTTCTTGTAGATGGTTTGAAACATAATTTTCTCAGTGTAAGTCAAATTTGTGACAAAGGATGTGAAGTGGTGTTCACTTCCAAGGATTGCAAGATAAAGTCTGTAAAATCAGGACAAGTGGTGGCCAAAGGTATAAGGACAGATAATAATGTATATGTGCTAAAAGAAGATAGAGAACAGTGTCATCTAAGAAAACGTGATGAAAGTTGGTTATGGCATAGGAGACTTGGAGATATAAAATTTGATCACTTAATCAAGCTCAAAAATATTGAGGCAGTAAAATATCTTCCAAGAATTTCAAATCCACGAGACTCTGTGTGTAAACCCTGCCAAGTAGGAAAGCCAACCAGGACTCAGTTTAAATCCAAGAGCTCTACTTCAATAGAGAAACCACTCCAATTAATTCATATGGGTTTATGTGGACCATCAAGATAGGAAGGCACAGTGAAGAAAAACTACTTTATGCTGATCATTGACGATTACTCCAAACTTACTTGGGTTGCTTTTCTCAAAGAAAAAGATGAAGCATTTGAGAAATTTAAATAATTAAGGCTTAATTGATAATCAAACAGGTAAGAGGTTAAAGGAAGTAAGATCAGACAGAGGAGGAGAATTTATGTCAAGTGATTTTAAGGAATTCTGTGATAAAAATGGGATCAAGAGGGAATACACAATCCCAGGAACTCCACAGAAAAATGGAGTAGTTGAGAGGCAAAATAGAACAGTGTAGAAAATGGCCAGATCAATGATGAATGAGAAGAACATTGGTCAAACCTACTGGGTAGAAGCAATACACACAACATTTCATGTTCTTAACAAAGCCCACCTCAGACCACACAGTGAAAAGACACCTTATGAACTGTGGTATGGGAGACATGCTTCAATCAAACACTTCAAAGTCTTTGGGAGTAAGTGTTACATAAAGAATAATAATGAGAACCTTGGAAACTATGATGATAGGGTTGATGAAGGTATATTCTTAGGGTATTCTACAAACAGTAAAGGATACAAATGCTATAATAAGAGGCTACATAAATTGGTTGACTGTATTGACATAAAAGTTGATGAAGGAATCCCAGTAAGAGAGGTGAACAATATTGAATCAAAAACATAGGATATAGATGAAGTTGAAGCTGAATAGTTCTAAGAATCAGAACAACAAGAATCTGAGTCAGATGAAGATGAAAATACTCAGGCAGACTCAAATCAATAGAAAACATCAAATTCTTCCTCTAGAATTACTCAAAAGAATCATCCTGCAAGTCAGATAATTGGTGAAAAAGACAAAGGTGTACAAACTAGGAGAAGGATAATAAAAAACACTAAGAAATCACATATAGCCTTCATATCCATGGTGGAACCTAAGAACTTCAATGAGGCCAGTAAAGACATGAATTAGTTAAAATCAATGAATGAGGAACTGGACTAGATTGAAAAGAATGACACTTGGAAATTCGTTCCTAGGCCAAAAGATAAAAATGAAATAGGATCTAAATGGGTCTACAAAAATAAGATGAATGAACAAGAAAATATTGTAATAAATAAGGCTAGATTGGTCTACAAAGGATATGCTCAAATAGAAGGACTAGACTTTGATGAAACATTTGTGCCTGTAGCAAGATTAGAAGCTATTAGAATGTTTCTTGCCTATGTTTGTCATAGGAAGTTTAAAGTCTATCAAATGGATGTCAAGTCAGCTTTTCTAAATGGAGATATAAGAGAAGAAGTCTATATGGAACAACCAGAGGGTTTCCAATTGTCAGATAACCATGACTTTGTCTGCAAGCTGAAGAAAGACTTATATGGGTTGAAACAAGCTCCTCATGCCTGGTATCATAGACTAGATATGTACCTACAAGACAAATGGTTCAACAAAGGAACAATTGACATCAATATATATATCAAAACAAAGGGTAATGATTTGCTCATTGTGTTGGTCTATGTAGATGACATCATCTTCGGTAGTAATAATGCTTCATTGGTAAAATGGTTTTCTTTTGCCATGTAGTCTGATTTTGAAATGTCTATGATAGGGGAACTATCATTTTTTCTTGGCCTACAAATTACTCAGAGGTATGAAGGAATATTTCTTTCTCAAGAAAAGTATCTAAGAGAAATGTTGAAAAGGTTTCAAATGGAAGATTCTAAACCTATGAGCACACCTATGGTCACTGGATGTAAGTTAAGCAAGGATGGTGATTCACCTGATGTTGATCAAGGTTCATATAGGTTTATGATATGCAACCTATTGTACATCATATTATTCCATCCAGATGTAATGCATGATGTTGGAATGGTGGAAAGGTATCAGGCCGTACCTAAACAGAGTCATTTGTTAGCTATCAAAAGAATATTCAGATACGTGAAAGCAACAATGGACTATGGCCTATGGTATCCTAGGAATCATAATTTTGAACTATTGGTCTATTAAGATGCTGATTGGGCTAACTGCATGGATGAAAGGAAAAGAACAAGTGGAGGTGCATTCTTCTTAGGAGATTTCCTAGTAGAATGGTTGAGCAAGAAGCAAGGTTCCATTTCCTTATCAACTACAAAAGATGAATACATTGCAGCTTCCACTTTTTGTACCCAAGTATTGTGGATGTTTCAGACACTTACAGACTTGGCAGTAAAATATAGTGCATCGATCCCAATTCATTGTGATAGTACCAGTGGAATTAGTGTGTCGAAGAATCATGTCTTTCACTCCAAGACCAAGCATATACCCATCAAGTATCACTTCTTGAGGGAACAGGTAACCAACTCTGTGGTTTCTTTGCATTATATTCCATCCAAAGATCAAATTGTGGATACCTTCATTAAACCGCTTACACAAGCTTAGTTTGAGTATCTACGCCAGAAGTTGGGCATCACCCCACTATCAACCTAAGAGAGTCCATCCTGTCAAGGGGATTATGTGTTGGTTGAATACCTAATACCTTTGAAAAGGTCTGCAACAACGCAGGGGGAGCATGTTTTATTTGAACTTGATGTCAGAGGGGGAGAAAAGGTGTGGATGCTACAGTTGGAGGTCTAAGAAGAATAGTGCACCCGTTCAAGGTTGCCATCAATGCCAAAGGGGAATATTGTTGGCATGTTTATAGGCAGAGTGTACTTGTCATTGATGGAAAGAACAACAGTGATGTTGGCAGGTTTATAGGCAGAGTGTGCATGGAAAGAACAATAGTGAAGACACAGAAGAGAAATCTCAAGAAGCTCAGGAGGAATAGCTCAGAGTTGCACGCAGAGTGAAAGTGTGCACCACAACCGAGGTTAATTCCATTGCCAAAATCTCAGGAGAGATAGCGTTCTCAGAAATACAGACGAGATCCCATACATCAAGGCTCACAGAAGGATAAAAGGTTGAGGCCTTTGACACTTAGAAATTCTTCCAAGTCAGGAGGATGCATAAGCTCGGGAGGAGGAGTGACAATGGCTATCAGATCAGAATCCAGACAGGAGGAGCATGCAAAGGAGGAGATTAGATCTCAGCTGTCAGATCGAAGCGCGAAGGTCTAGCAATGGTTAGATCTAGTGGATATGCAAGGAGGATAATCCTAGGAGTTAGTCAACACTCCAAAGCTACAAAGGAATCCTTGTCGTTAGAGACAGAGGACACATGGTGATCGATTGACATTTCGATAACTCACAAACTGGAGAAGTCAAAGGTGAGTGTTGTGGGAACTCGCAATATGCGAGGTCACAAAATGATCCTAGCCGTTGGAGCCAGAGAACACGTGGAGAGCGATTGGAATTTTCCTGAATCATAAATTGGATAAGTCAAAGGTAAGTGTTGTAGGAGCTCGCGATATGCGAAGTCGCAAAATGATCTGGTTCGTTGGATCCAGAGGACACGTGGAGAGAGATGAACATTTCGCAAACTCATGAGTTGGTGCAGTCAAAGATGAGAGTTGTAGGAACTTGCGATATGTGAAGTCGCGAAATGATCTAAGCCATCAGATCACCGAGGATATGGGTCGTTTATCTGGAGAAAGTATTGGATATCGAGTGTTGGGAGAATCGAGGTAACTCACAACAAGAGTTCGCAATACGCGAAATCGTGAAGCACCCTTTTTCTTAGCCCCTGGTCATAGCTGGAGGTCACATCGTCGAAGGATTAAGGGAGGAGCTAGTACGTCGCTAGGATCCATATCAGAGATCATCGAGATCATGATGCACCTTTTTTTATTATCGAGCGGTCACAACCAATGTTCACACAGAGTGAGAATAGAGGAAGGATCTAGCATTGCTAAGCTCCATTTCAGATATCACGAGTTTGAAAATTCATGGTGACTCATAGTCGATCACCCTATATGTGAAATCATGAAATGAATTTTGAATAGGCATTTGGTCACCATTGGTGGTCACGTGAAGGAAGAGGCTAGAATGAGAAGAAGCCATAATTGACTGGCTGTAATTGCTAGAAAACAGTGATGAAATCGGCCAGAGAACTCTAGGAGCTGCAGGGTGATCACCAAAGGAGCTGAAGAGCCTCGAGGTAAAAACCAGTGGAATGAAGACTGATCAGAGAGACAATTGATAGATGGAAAAGTGTCAAAGTTTGTAACTTCAATAGAGAGGATAAATCTTGACTGTGATAGAGAAGACAAAGAGTCGCACTGCCAGAGAAGGAAGAGAATCTCAACATAATGACCAATGATGATGAATGCATGGAGCTAACCACCAGAGAGGATGAAGAGTTGCCATGATGATCAGGAGATGAATCGACATGGGAAATTGATGTATAACAGTGAGGCATAAAGGAGTATGCAGTGGTATATCACATGGTGTATGTAGCTGGTGCACATAGAATATAAAAATGCATAACATAGAAAAGATCATGGCTGCCATTGAGGGTGATTCATGCGAGAAGAGAGACGCTGATGTAGGAGAGTAGAGTAGCATAGCATAATAGTGATAAGACTGGTAATCCATAGATAAATGTTGTATCACTGTGATAAAGTTGTAAAAGGAAAAGATTTATATTTTAGGGTGGTAGGGAGGTGCTAGGGAGGATTGGTATCCTTAGAGTTTCAAGTGGGTGCTTGAACACAGGGAGTTGTAGCTTCCATATGGTTGAATCCAGAAAAACCAAGGTGGTAGGGTGGTGCAAGGGATAACTATTTTTCTCTGTTATACAGGTCGGTGCCTGTGTGATTTGGAGTTGGTGCTGCCATCCAGTTGGTGCCAGAACACTTAGGGAGTTGGTGCTTCCTTCTAGTAGGTGCTAGAGAAACCATAGAGTTGGTGTTCTCAGTGAGTTGTAGCTTGTAGAATAGAGGTGGTAGCCTCACAATAAGTTGGTTCTCATAAGAATGATAATATACATAAAATAAATATTGCTTATCATATCAAGAAGAAGAGGTTTTTCCCTTTATGGGTTTCCTCAGGAAATATCTGTCTCTGTATATTTCATATGTGTGATTGATGTTGTATATTCTATTTCTAAACTCCCTGCATTATTGTGATTGTCATTGAGTTATTTGTAAAGAATTTAAAGTAAGCATAATTGTTTAAGCACTGTAACAACTGATTCACCCCCCCCTCTCAGCTGTCCAACACAAATAAGAAAAAACAAGAATATGATGGAAATATAAAAGATTAGCAGATTAGATAGCATAATCCATCAATATACATAAAAAAATATGCGCATGGATAATAATTCATATATTTGCAATATATCAATTGTACGGGAAAGGATTATTTCTATTAATAAAGGATCAACAGAAGTGAAAAGAATACAGACTTCCATGTCGGCATGGTTCAGAACCGAGAAACCGAGTTCCTTCCAACTAGGACTCCACCACTTCAATCCTCCACCAAAGGCAAGCTCATATAAGGGAGACAATGAGGTTCTCCATCAATAAGGGAAGAGATTGGGGGCTGAACTCAGTGTTCATACTTAAAGGACAAAGGGATGCAGACTCAATATGAAGTAAATAATTTCTCCAGAGTAACTTTGCTCTCAAAGTTGAATTCTTTCTCCTTTTCCACAACTTAGAATTGGATTCATTATAGCCTTCAAAATGCAACTGAAGGGACGAGTCAGAACGTTTCCATTATATGGAAGGCCAAGGATCAAATATATCCTGTCGTGACATGGAAACCCGACATTTAATTTTGATTTTTTGGAACAAATCCCGATGTACGTGGGCTGTAGTGGAGCAACCTCTGTATACGCTTGCTGTATATGGTGCAAGATGCATATAAGTGGAAAAATTTATATTTTTATCTCTGGACTTTAGTAACAGGGAAGACAAGTTTTCATAGGGAAATGGAATAAGGCCCTCTCTGCAAGATTGTATAGGGAGAATCTGTGATGGACGAAGTACATTTTAAACAACCCAGAAGTGGAGTGGTAGAGAACCAGTTGGACAAACTCAATTTCTCATTACATTATGCATTGACTTTGCATACATGGCTGCCAAAAATTACATTGAAAATTCATGTGAAAATATACCAAATAAGTGTTTGTGGCCATGTATAGGAAAATACAAATGTGGTTACATTCCAATAGATTTCATAGTCATGAACAAGGCCCAGTAGAACAGGTCTCAAAAATAATCTAAAGATATATGTATACCATGGAGTACAATTTGATCTCTGATGATCACTGAATTCATATAGGTATTGGTCCAATGAAAAGGAAGAAACAACTCAGGAAAGTTGTGGCCACATAGTGATGTCTTCAAGTCTTCTACACAATCTGCCAAAGGTGCAAGTCTACATCATGTGAATAAAGGAGTTGTGGTAGAACACAATGTGACATCGTTTCATTACCGTTCATTGGTGTATACCATTAACAAATGCAAGACATCCTATCGATAATGAAAGTAGGTATCAAGGCAAAGAGTTCATTCTTACAAGTGTGAATAGAGGAGTCAGTGTCGAACACTTGAAAAATCCATTGATCGGGAGAAATTGATGTATTCCCAATTGTCGATGGTGAGAGAGCCTGCCACTGATGACTGAAAGCCTCTGTAATGTCCCTTTCCAAATAGGATCTCTAGAGAGGAGGCTTAATGGTCTAAATTGCCCCGTTAGACTATATCCAGGGCCAAAGAGGGGTAAACAGGGTTACTAGAGGTCACTTTAGTCACAGGTGTTATATTTTGAAAGTGACATTGAGCTAAAAAGGGTTAAAAGTGATTTAAGTCATTATGAGCTAAAAATAGAAGTCAACAATGAATTAGGGTTTTAGCAGTGATTTAGGGTTTTGGAAGTCAACAATGAATTAGGGTTTTAGCATGATTTAGGGTTTTGGAAGTCAACAGTGAATTAGGGTTTCAACATGATTTAGGGTTTTGGAAAGCTATAAAGGAAGGGTCAACGACCTAATTCATTATTATGCAGATTATGACTTTTCATTGAGGAGAAGAGGCGCATCTTAGGAGAGATAGTTCAGTGTATTCTAGGAGGAAGACACCAGTTGGCTGATTTCGGTGTTGAAAGACACACCCTAGTCACCGGGAAGATCATCCAGGTCTTCCATCATTCTTCATTGATTCCACAGTGCACCCATATTCCGGGCATTATCCTTTAGTTACTTATTTGTATTCCAGCTAAGATCCTTTTTTCTTTTGATCTAGCCGAGTGTTGTTATTTTATTCATCTGCAGTTGCTTATTTGTATTCCGGCTAAGATCCTTTGTCTGTTGATCTAGTCGAGTATTTTTAGTTTATTCAGCCGCATTCAGCCATTTTGTAATCCACAGAGATATCATAATACAAACTTTGCAGTCCTTTGTTATGTTTATTATTTGTATGATCATTTATATGTTGTAAACCTTTGATCCTACACACACATTAGAAGCATTTCCTAGAATAGCCAAGTCAGGAACATTACAGTGGTATCAGATCAAGGTTCCTTCCAGCTTGTGACTAAAGACAATGAGTGCAACAGAAGATCCATAGGGCCATGAACACGTAGGTGAAAAATATGTCACTTAAAACAGGCATCAAGAAAGAAGGCATAGGCCTAATTTTCCCCCTTTTCCTCCCAGGTCAAAGGAAGAGGAAGAGCCACACAAAGAAGGAGAGAGAAGGGTAGAGCGTGAGGTTGAGCGCGAGGTAGAGAGGATACTAGGAGATATATATGAGCGACCGGAGGGTAGTGGAAAGGCCCCCGTAGATCCAGAGGAAACTTTCATGCAGGTTATCAACGGTATGTTAGTTAGTCAACAGACCATGTCTCAATCCTTGGCACAGGTGGTTGATAGATTGGCTAGAGTGGGCACCCCAGATACACAAGTCCCACATGCAGCATAGGGGAACTCGGGAGAAAGCAGTAGACCCCAGTAACCCTCTCGCACATACACCTCTTCGAGTAGGATTCCTAGACCCTTGTTTCCCTGTTTCCAGAGGGCACCCCCGGTAGCAGCACCACCACCAATAGCATAGAGGCCACCCACTCATGCCGACGAAATTGCAGAGTATAGAAGGGAGTATGTAGAATTGGGTCGTGACTTCCATCAGGACATGACCTTAGTCGAGTACTATGGATTGAGACTCAGGAACCGCCCCAGAGAGCCGCAGAGAGGAGGACCACAACAAAAGCAGGGGCATAACCTCGATTTCATCCGAAAAGTTGGGAAACTCACCATCCCTTCTTTTGATGGATTGTCCAAATACACCGCCAGAGCTTGGGTATAGAAGCTAAACACATATTACAAGCTCAACCAGATGATCGAGACAGAGGCCATCAATTTTGTGACCTTACACTTGGAGGGTGAGGCACACGAGTGGTGGTATCATGGACTGGTGACATTGGGTCACAGTCGCATCACCTCCTATAGGGAGTTTACAGATAGGCTCATGGACAGGTTTGACAGGAAGGATCCCGAGATACACTTAAGGGATCTAGCCCAATTGAGACAAACTATCACAGAGTTTTAGTGGGTAACCGTGCAAGTGATATATATATCAGAGCCCAAGCTGATCATGCTATTCATAGAAGGATTCATGGAGCCTTTGAGAGGATGGGTGAAGGCATACAGGCCTCCCAGTTTGTAGGATGCCATCCTCCACACTCGAGATCTGGCAGACTTAGTGCCAAAGACTAAAACTTTCTCCAAACCATTTGTGCCTCAGAGGGATGAAGACAAGAAGCCATTATAGATAGAATGGAAGGTCAAGGAGAAGTTGGATGATGAGACCAGGTGAGAGATTATGAGGAAGAAGCTTTGCTTCAGCTGCAGAGATCCTTGGGTCCCAGGCCACAGGTGCATGGGCAAAGGAGAAATTCATTATATTGAGGTAGCAGCAGACAATGTGGACAGTGAGGAGGAGGAGCAGGACAGTGGTTCCACTAGTTCAAAGGAGGAGTCAACACCAGCAGAGGAGCAGCCTCCCCATAGACCACTAACACTGGCAGGAGCCCATCCTCCAGTAGTCCCACAACCGCCAGAACATGCTAACAGGAGGAAACCAACAAAGGGAGGTGTCATAGCGACCCTTTCTGGTGTTCCTATGTATGATACCCTCCGTATAAGAGGGATTATTTAGGGGCAATGGCCAATCACCCTGATAGATGGTGGGGCCACCCACAACTTCATCGATGATTCACTAGTATCGAGACGAGCACTTCAGACAGAGGAGTTTGAGGGGTTTGATATTTCGGTAGAATATGGCCACACAGTGGAGTGTCTAGACAAAGTTCCAAACTTAGAGATGAAGTTAGGAAACTACATAGTGAGAGACACATTTTATTTGGTTGACCTATCGGACACGGATGTGGTGTTAGGAGTTCAGTGGATGATTACCTTGGGAAAAATCACTACCAACTACCAAACCTTGGAAATGGGATTCAGATATTAGGATGGGAAGAAGGTTGTTCTAAGAGGTATGTCAACAAGAGCACCCAGGACAGTTTCAGACAAGAGGACGGAGAGAATATTTAGACATGGGGAGGTAGCATATGCCGCAGAATGCTTGATCACTACTCATAAGGATTTGGAAGGTCAAAAACAATACCATACAGAGATCAAGAATTTATTGGGACGACATCAACAGGTCTTTGAGGTAATTCCACCAGGCAGACCACCTGATAGGGGGTTTGAGCACACCATTGAGTTGGAGGAGGGGGCCAAATCTATTATCATTCCCCCTATCGTCATCCTAGGAGGTTCAAGGATGAGAAACAATCAAGGAATTGTTGGTGATGGGACACATCAGACCGAGCAACAACCCATTTGCTTCTTCAGTTGTCTTAGTTCTAAAGAAGAATGGCACCATGAGGACGTGCATTGATTACTGAGCCTTGAAAAAGAAAACCATCAAGAACCGATACCCTATCCCACACATTGACGAGTTGATGAATGAACTGCATGGGGCAATTTTCTTCTTAAAAATTGATCTACACTTTGGATATCATCAGATCAACATCCGAGAGCAGGACATAGAGAAGACGACATTTCGATGTCATTTTGGACACTTTGAGTTCCTGGTTATGCCATTTGGGCTAACCAATGCACCCGCTACATTCCAGTCTTACATGAACCATATATTTAGGGATCAGTTAAGGAAATTAGTCTTGGTTTTCTTCGATGACATCTTGATCTATAGCTGGTCATGGAAAGAGCATATGAGGCACCTGGATGAGGTATTGAGCATCATGGAGGCATAATCATTATATGCCAAAGAGTCCAAGTGCGATTTCGGTATGACAGAGCTACTTTAATTAGGCCACATCACCAGTGCACATGGGGTACAGGTGCACCAAGAGAAGATCATGACCATTTTGGATTGGATGAAGCCCAAGAATGTGACAGAATTATGGAGCTTCTTCAGGCTGTGCAGCTATTACAGGAAGTTCGTTCGGGGTTTTCCTCAGCTTGGAGCATTGCTGACAGATCTTACCAAGCATGGGTCCTTCATATGGACCGAGAAATCATAGGAAGCCTTTGATCACATGAAGGAATTCATGGGAACTTGTCCAGTGTTGGCACTACCAGACTTCACCTTGCCATTTGTACTAGAGTGTGACACATCTGACGAAGGGATCAATGCAGTTTTGATGCAGGGAGGACACCCCATTGTATTCGAGAGCCGAAATATTAGTCAAACTGAGAGGTTTTACTCCATTTATGACAAGGAAATGTTGGCAATCATGCATGCCTTGACCAAGTTCAGACAATATTTGGTGGGAAACAAATTCATGGTCAAGACCGATCACAATAGTTTGAAGTATTTCCTTGAGAAGAAGGACCTTAGTGAGCACCAACAGAAATGGGTGACGAAGGTATAGGCATTTGACTTTGACATAGAGTATTTCAAGGGGAAGAAGAACATTATGGCTGATGCACCATCGAGGTGACCTGCAACATGTTCTTTGATGGAGATTTCAACAGATTGGAAATCCCACTTGTTAGTGGAATATTCCAAGAACAAGTTCGAGGTGATGGATGGGAATATATAGGATGAACGGTATAGGGTCATTGATGATGTCATATTTTACAAGGATAGAGTCTACTTGGTGCCAGATTCAGGGCTTAAGAAGAAGATCCTTACTGCAGTTCATGATTCACCTCTAGCAGGCCATCAGGGGTTTTTCAAAACCTACAGACAGATCAGAGAGAGGTTCTCATGGAAGGGCCTCAAACAAGACGTTATGAGACACATCAGTGAATGTGTGACTTGCTAGCAAAACAAGTCAGAGCATGCTCTTCTAGCAGGGCCACTTCAACCACTCCCCATTCCAGAGCATAAATGGGAGAGTATATCTATGGACTTCACCATAGGTCTACCCAAGGTATAGGGTAAGGATTGTATCTATGTAGTGGTCGACATATTGACCAATTTTTCTCACTTCTACGCCATATCGACAGAGTACTACGCAGTTTGGTTAGCTGATATTTTCTTCAGGGAGGTATTCAGACTTCATGGGTTGTCGAAGAACATCGTCAGTGACAGGGACAGTTGGTTCATAGGGAAATTTTGGAGAGATTTGTTTCGGTTGGTGGGGACATAGTTGACACCTAGCACCAGATATCACCCTCAGATAGATGGGTAGACTAAGATTGTCAACAAGTGGGTTGAAGGGTATTTGAGGAACTATGTAGGAGGACAACAGAGAATGAGGGTAAAGTAGTTACATTTAGGAGAACATTGCTACAACACCACCTTCCACATGTCCATTGGTATGACACCCTTCCAAGCATTCTACGAATATGATGATCCCACTTTGGTAGACTTGGTCTTCGGGGAGAGCATAAATCCCAAGGCTAAGGATTGGATCATAAAGAGTCAGGAGATTCTCAAGTTGTTGAAAGAGAACCTGCAGATGGCGCAAAACCGACAAAAGATAAGTGTAGACAAGCACAAGATATAGTGCAACTTTGAGGTTGGAGATTTGGTTTTCTTGAGACTCCAACCCTATAGACAATCATCTATGAGGAAGAGTGGGGTTGAGAAGCTCAAGCCCAGATTTTATGGTCCTTACAGGATCATGCGCCGAGTAGGCGAGGTTGCTTACGAGCTAGAGCCTCCAGAGGGGAGAAAGATCCATAACGTGTTCCACGTGTCTTGCCTAAAAAAAGGTAGTGGGATAATTCATTAGCACATCATAGGAGCTTCCCCCATTGGATGAGGAGGGAAAGTTGGAGTTAGTTCCGGAGGAGGTTTTGGAGTTCCGGGAGTGGAAACTGAGGATCAGGGTCATCAAAGAGTGTTTGATCGGATGGAGAGGGCTTCTAGTAGAGGACGCTACTTGGGAGAGCAAGTAGTTGTTGCAGCACCATGGACTGGTATTGCTTGAGGACAAGCAATTTCGGGAGGGGAGGACTGTAATGTCCCTTTCGAAATAGGAGCTCCAGAGAGGAGGCTTAATGGTCTAAACTGCCCCGTTAGACTATAGCTAGGGCCAAAGAGGGATAAACAGGGTTACTAGAGGTCACTCCAGTCACAGGTGTTATATTTGGAAAGTGACATTGAGATAAAAAGGGTTAAAAGTGATTTTAAGTCATTATGAGCTAAAAATAGAAGTCAACAGTGAATTAGGGTTTCAGTAATGATTTAGGGTTTTGGAAGTCAACAGTGAATTAGGGTTTCAACATGATTTAGGGTTTTGGAAGTCAACAGTGAATTAGGGTTTCAACATGATTTAGGGTTTTGGAAAGCTATAAAGGAAGGGTCAGTGGCCTAATTCATTATTATGCAGATTATGACTTGTCATTGAGGAGAAGAGGCGCATCTCAGGAGAGATAGTTCAATGTATTCTAGGAGGAAGGCACCTCTTCGATGATTTCAGTGTTGAAAGACACACCCTAGTCACCGGGAATATCATCCAGGTATTCCATCATTCTTCATTGATTTCACAATGCTCCCATATTTYGGGTATTATCTTTTAGTTACTTATTTGTATTTCGGCTAAGATCCTTTTGCCTTTTGATCTAGCCGAGTGTTGTTATTTTATTCAGCTGCAATTTCTTATTTGTATTCTGGCTAAGATCCTTTGTCTGTTGATCTAGTCGAGTATTGTCAGTTTATTCAACTTCATTTAGTCATTTTGTAATCCACAGAGATATCATAATACAAACTTTGCATTCCTTTGTTATGTTTATTATTTGTATGATCATTTATATGCTCTAAACCTTTGATCCTACACACACATTAGCAATGTTTCCTAAATTATCCAAGTCAGGAACAATACAACCTCAAGGTACTCATAAGACTCTAGGTCCCATTTCCATAATAAATGGGCTGATGTCGATGGAAAGAGACCCATTGAAAGAAGAGGATTAAGGCATCTCTCATCAGTCAGCATGGGGTACAAAGCAGGAGCTTCAAGATTTGGTGGATTTTGGACGAAGAACATGTTCATGAACCAATGACCTTATGCATATTTCACGTGTGCCAAGTGAAATAGGTACACAAAAAATACCCTTTGAATAGCAGCCAATGATGAAAATTGATGACAAAGGCGAAGAAACCACAAATAAGGCTAATGGCATCCAAGACACTGCACGAATCCCAATGTGTGAATATATGTCTTGTCGTTGAACACAAGGGAAACCACCCAGTCAATGATCAATGATGAAATGTCGACTGTTGGGTTCAAGGTTACCTACCAATGATGAAAGTAGGGCTAGAGTGCATGATAGGACTATAATATCATGTGATTCTGAGACAAATTGAGGGTATGGCCGACATGCAAAGTCAAGAGTTCTGAGGAGTGGATGACACAGGTTGATAAACTTCCTTTGAATAAGAGCATGAGACATATGGAGGACTCCGACAACATAGACCCAATGATGAAACTATGAGATACAAGAGGCATCGATGAAATTCTCTGTAGGGACTAGAAGAGTAACCAGTCGGTAGAGAAGACTCTGTAACAAGCTCAACATTCTACGACCATGCTAATCCCATAATTATGATGGTGAATGGAATCAAATAGTTTTTTTCTCTGTTCAAAGGCGACACGACTGCTACCGATATAAGATAATACTCCCTTCCCGCCCGTATTTTTTTGTTTTTTCATAAAAAACGAATGTTGTGATACAGAGGAGGAAACATGTGTCGCAAGTAAGAAAAACTAGTTCTAGCAGTGGAACATACCTATGCTCAATGCAGGGAAGTGCATGTGGGAGATGGACACTCAGAGGAATGTTCCCTTCTAGGTATAGGGTGTCAAATTTCAAAGGATATAAACAAGGCTCTGCTTGGTTGAGGATGCAAAACTGCTGAGGTAAACAATTTATAACACAAAGAGAGAACCGGCTATAGGATCAATACTGCATGCAAGGGCATGAGATGCAATCACAAATTAACACCAAAAAATGTCCTTTTTTATATCTTTTAGTCTACTTGGTGTGAAAAGGGATAAACTTGTGCCAAATAGACATCTTTTCAAAACCAATTTACGAGTGTGAAAAAGAAAAGTTCACTCGGTGATATTTTCACTTTTTGGTAACGAGTCGGAAAAAAGATTAACTAAGACTCATGACCTTTCAAATCCAATTTAACAAGTGTGAAAGGGACAAATCACTTGAAAATATTTTTTCTTTTTAGACGAGTCGGAAAAGATCTTAACTAAGACTCGTTTGGGAGTCCCCGGGGTATAAGGTCGCATGTTTATGAATGAGAAATGAGGCTTAGCATAAAGTCAATTATGAGTTGTGAGGGACTCGCAGTGCTATCAAAAAAATCTCTGCATGGGCACCAAATGTAGTAAGAGATCTAACTAGGGCACCCATGTTTGGTAAGTCTCTACCACTTGATAACGACACTACTTTGTAGCAGATGTAAGGTTTTGTGTCGCAACAAATGGGTTCATACCTAGGGCATAAAGAGCGATAGTTATAGGATAATGCAAAAATTCATAACATAATGGATACCGAGCTATATGTTGGGTAATGAACATACCTGCCCGAGGTCACAAACGGTCAACATAACACTGAAATCTGCAAGAATCCCAGGTTAAAATTGCAAAAACCAACTTGATCCACCTTTGTATTAGTCCATTAGGTGAATAAATGGCTTAAAACTATAGAAAGTGGGTAAAAATAATTTATAAATAGTAACAAAATAAAAAATTGCTATACCATTTTGATTTTTTACCCAACTAGTGCAAATTGGACCAAAATTCCTCCAAGATTCAAACTATTATTTTGGCAGCATCAGGTAACGAAATCATGAGCCTTCTAGATCAGGTAATTCTTGTTCTCTTCCTCTTCAAATTCAATGGATTAAAATTTTGAATTAGGTCTTAAATTTTTAGTTATTGAATGTGCAAAGTGTAGATTTTGGTGTACGCGGGCTGGCCTTGATCAGGTCGCGTATACGATGAGGTATACGCCCCTGTGGGAACTACAGGGTGTGTATATTGAGCCCTACACACAATTGTGTGTAAAGAAGGCCATGCATATCCATGCAAATGATCAATTCTAAAGGTTCTAACTCAAAATTATATTTGTCTTGAATGGTGAGAGAGAGAACATGAGGAGGTTGATGCCACTGTAGACCGAGATCCAGGGGCCCAAATGGCCTTAAAGAGATGTGGCTTGTATAATTTTTGGGTGATCAAAGGAATGAGATCCCAACTGAGGTTGTTGGAGATGATGGTGGGTTGCTATGACCCTAAGAGTGAGAGCTTCAATCTCGATGGGAAACCATTGAGAATTGAAGTAGAGGACATTTACTTTCTGACTGGTCTATCACATCGGGGGGAGGTTGTGAACCTCAAATCATGGGGAGCAGGTAGCGGGATGAAGATAGAGGAATATATCGACGCCCACTGTGTAGAAGGGACTCCTAAGGTAGGGATTCAAGTCCCTATCTGGGAAATGAACAACCTCAGTCTTAAGATCATTGTCCTAGTATTGAACAAGATCACAGGTTTGGCCTCGTTGCACCAGGCATTGAGGTCACTCATGTTCTATGCAATGTAGTGTGAGAAACCCACAGTGTATGAATGGTGTACCTCATTACTCGCAAATATGAAGAGCCAGTTGATGGAGTGCAAACAGGGGGATAAAAGAAACTTTGGTTTTTCCTCCATCCTATGCAGTTTCATTTTTGAGTGGGTTCCAGGTTTGGGACCTAGAGTTGATATTCTTTGAAGAGGACCTTGTGATCCAGCCATGGCATGGTGGACTGAGGCAATGAGGTGGCAGGGGGGAGGTAGGGTTCCAACACCCTACAACAAGGACTTCTTCCACTGGTGGTGGTGACAAGTCATCGCTCTTGATGACTATCCCTATGAGGGGATCGACTTCAAAGGAGATACAGACATGCCACTCCCACCAGGGGCCACCTACGATGATATAGGTATGTCAAAATGTTTTTACATATTTCTTTTTTTTTTGTATTTTTGTATAATTAGTACAAAAATATTTTTGGATGGTGCTTAAGTATTGACTAGACATTTGTGTGCCACAGATGTGGGTCCACGATATCCAGAGGCTTTCCCTCGACATCGACGGAGGAACCGAGGAGATGAGGCAGTGGGAGGAGATGCCGAGAGGGTCCTACAAAACGTGAAGGGAAACCTGTTGCGTTTGAATCGCATGATACCCATGGTTCAGGTAGAGGATATGCCTGAATCCATGTTGTTGGTGTACCCAAGGCATGGGTATGACTCTTTCAGCATCTCACAAACACCGTGGTTTGCTACCATGACACACATCCGGCGCCACAGGCGTAGATGTCGTGGCATATTGTAATACTGACTGTATATGTGTATTGAGGGTGTTATCCCTATTTTTGTACTATAAACACCATATTTTTTTCAAATATATAAAGAAAGTGATCTTCAAGTTTACTTATATTTTACAATGTGTACATTGATTAGATGGTTTTCTTTGATTTTAATTATGTGACAAATTCCAATCGAAAAAAAAATTAGTATAAGCAATGGATACATGATTAGAACTCCTAGGAATATGATAATATGTAATAAAATGAAATTGTTGTTCTAAAATATGTACCCGTAGGAATCATCAGAGTAAAGTAGGATCACGCACGTGGTAACGACCGTTCAACTGACGTGCCACTAACTGGGAGTCCAGGCGAACTTATAATGAATGAATTCCATGTGAGATAGAATCACACAAAATTTCTATAATGACACTATATTCAGCCACATTATTCATGGAAGGCCCTAGGCATATGCCTCCTGAAGACCCTCGGGTGAGTAAACCACCCAAGCGACGAAAGCCAAGTTCTGTGTATGATGAATAGCCCTGTCTACAAATCCTAAGTAGACTGATGACTCTATTGACATATGTCAACCAAGTGAAAACTCGATAAGTAACCCGAAGACAAAAAGGAAAAGAGATACATACACTAAATTACATTAGTATACAGAGAGTTCCGCCCAAGCCTGGGGCTTAAGCATAGTATCTTTTCAAGTAGAGCCCATTTCTGGGCTATACCAACTTATTCCCTTCATAATCTTCTAAGTCATAGGCTCCATTTTCTAGAACACGTTGCACAATGTAAGGACCGTGCCACATGGGTTTAAAATTTCCTGCCCCCAACAGTTCTTTGTCTTGATCATACAAGAGGAACACGTCACCCTTGACGTACAACTGAGGATATATATAATTATCATACTGAACCTTGACACGTAGTTTGTTCGCCTCGATAGTCGTAGAGGCGTGTCGACATTGCTCATCGAGACTCTCTAAGTGTACAAGGCATCACTTGAGATCAGAAGTGTCAGGTCGGAGCGCGACTACCAACTTAAGTGAAGGGATTTCACATTCAATAGGTAAAATCGACTCCATACCATGTACTAACTAGAAAGGGGAAAATCTGGTGGCAGTGTTGACCGAGGTTTAGTATGCGCATAGTGTAGGATATAACATGATGTGCCAGTCAGAGTTACTCTAACTGACAGTTTTTTGCAAAATGGTCTTGAGAGACTTGTTGACAACCTCTACTTGTCCATTTTCCTGGGGATAATAAGGAGAAGGATGACCATGTATAAACCCCAACATAGCTTCTAGTTATTCCATCATCTCATTCTGAAAGTGACTACCATGGTAAGTGACAATATCACTCGAGATACTGAGCCAGGCGATAATCTAATTGAATACGAAGAAGGTTGTAGTATTTCAATTGGATTTAAATGTAGGAATGGCCTCAACCCACTTATTAAAGTAGTCGAAGGCCACGATAATGTGCCAATTCCCCCCAGCCGAAGTTGGGTTGCAATTGATGAATTCGACACCCCACTTGTTGAAGGGACCGACGATAATGACTGGATGAAGAGGGGATAGATGCAAGTGCATTTTTTGAGTGAACACCTGGCACGAGTGACACTTCTTAACAACTTAAATACAATATTTGAAGATAGTAGGACAAAAATAACCGGCTCGCAATTTTTTTTGGGCTATCGCAAGCCCAGATAGATGACCGCCATAAGCCCCATTGTGGAAATTGTTCAGAACAGACTCAACTTCTCCATGAGTTAAATAATGACACAAGATATCATTTATTACTTGGTGATAAAAAGTGTCACCGATGATAGTATATTTCTTAGCTTGTTATCTTATACGCTGTCGGTCATCTCGTGAGAGATGCTGAGTGAAATTCAAGGTCTGAAGATAGAGAACAATGTTTCCATACCAGAGGTCAGACGATGAGACAAGAAGAATGTGTTCATACACAAATGAATCAACATGGATAACGTCCTCATCTAATCATGGAAAATCAGATATTAACTCTACAAATACTAGGGTTTTCTTAGATTTCACAGAAGCGAAATCTAGATCAAACTCCTGTAAAATGACAATTAATTTATTATATTTTCCCCCTAGGATATGTCGGATAAGGACGTATTGAAATGGAATGACATCAAAAACCATTGTAGTCTTGAAAAGTAATATATAATGACACAAACGTTGGACTACATGAACGACAACCAAAGCTACCTTTTCAACATGAGTGTAATTGAGTTCAGGACCGAGTAAAGTTCGACTAAGATAGTAGATGACATGCTCATGGAGCTCATCATCTTCCTGAACTAGAACCATACCAATCATATCCTCATATGCGGCGATATAAAGCAAGTAATCTCTATTGTAGTTAGGAGGCTTCAGCAGAGGCACTGACACCAAGTATTTCTTCAAAGCATTGAAGGACTCCTAGGATTTCTCATCCCATATAAAAGGGGTGTCCTTCTTCAAAAGACACATGAAACCTTTAGTGATAGTGGCATAGTTCACTGTAAACCGACGAAGAAAGTTATCTTTCCCCTGTAAACCCTGAAGTTGTCTAATCATGTGTCGGGGAGGCAACCGAAGTATTGCCTCAACCTTTAGAGGATATACCATGATCCTAGTTTCAGAAACTAGAAAACCTAAAAGACGACCAGACCTAATGCAAAAGATGCACTTGTGAGGGTTCAACCGGATTCTATAGTAACAACATCTTTCAAAAACAAGATGAAGGTGAGTCACATGATCCACTCTCTTGCAAGAGTGAGTAGCAAGATCGTCAAGGTAAGCTTCGACTATGTGCTTAAGATCGTGAAAAGTGAAAGTCATGGCACGTTGAAAGGTTGCTCAGGTGTTTTTAAGGCCGAAAGGAATTTTACGGTATGAAAAAGTACCCCAAGGACAAATAAATGTCATCTTGTGTTGATCCTCATGTTTAATTTTAATTTGATTATATCTTGAAAATCCATCCATAAAAGAAAATACTTCGCTTCCTGCACACTCGTTGAGAATATGATCGATGAAAGGTGTGGGAAAGTTATCTTTAGGACATGCCTTGTTCAGGTCACGGAAATCCATACAAACATAGATGGTTCCTTGCTTCTTATGTATGGGAATGGGGTTGGATACCCATTTGGTCAAGGGAACCAGGTAGATGAAGCCAACTTTAAGTAGCTTTTCCACCTCTGCATTAATAGCAGGGGCATTTCGAGGGTTGACATCTCTCAGACGTTGCCAAATAGGTTTAGCATCTGAATAAGTTTTAATCTCATGTTCGAAAATACAAGGGTCAATCCCTGGAATCTCTTCATAGGACCAAGAAAATACGTCCCGAAATTTCTTGAAGAGTTCAGTGTAGATCAAGATTTCTTCTAGCAAACAATCCACACCGATATTTATGTTTTCAACCTTACCATGGGTACAAGAGATTTCGATCGTGACAGTAGGATAAATTCTCGCCATATTTCCTTCAACATAAATGTCGTGTGTATCAAGTAGAACTACAGTGTGACCGACTATCACACTCAAGGTAGATAGAAATTCATCTTGTTCGATTCTTTCAAGATCTGGGAGAAAATAAGAGCACTGATGCAATCATCCCAAGGCTTTTCGGAACCGTTCATGGCTTCGATGATGGATTCATCTGAAGGCAAAGTCCCATTGAGGCAATGATGTGAATAGGACAATGAAGTGGCCCACATGGGCCTAGACACAGGATCCTCCTCGTCCGTCAATGAGGAAACAAGATCGGGATTGGTGGAAGAGTCGAGAACAACTTGATACACAATATTTTCTATTGATAGTGGCATGGCCATCCCAGCATGCAACTAACCTTCACAAGACAAAGTCGGGGAAGGTTGGGTCCATGAGTCACTAAAATAAGAAGTGCAGAAAGGAATGGACCTCCCTATCAAGACGGGCCTGTTGGACATGGCATAAACGTGATGGCTTGGTGCTGAGAAGTTGAAAGTACCCATAAGGGAAGAATACATTCCGACATCAATATTATCAGTTGTCGGCTGAGAATTGTCAATCACGGGGATCGTCAGTCCAAGAGATGCATTAGGACTAGAGAACACAAAGGATAACTGATTGATCATCACAATCTTCCCCTCATGAGGAAAACAAAGAGTCTAGAAGATGGACGACACAACGATGATCATAGCATAAGTCCAATTGTGACCTAGTAACAAGTTATAATCAAGAGGCACATCAACTACCTCTACGTCCACCTCTACCGTCTTCCCACCTAACTGGACCAGAAAGGTGGGGAGAATAGCATGAGGGAGGAAGGAATGATTGTCAAAAGCAGTCATAATGTTCGATGACTTGGAAAGATTCAGAGAACCGAGAGATTTCCAACAGACCAGGGACATCACACATGTAGCAACGCCTTCATCAATAGCCGCACATTTGATGGTATACTTTGAGTACTCCGTGTGCATTTGGAAAGACACATGGTAAATAAAGTGAGGATTAACATCTGTGACGTCAAACTTGATAACCTTTGAGCCATTGGGTTCTAAAGATCCTAAAGAAAATATTAAGATGTTGGAAATGTTTAACAGGTAGCATATGCTTATCATTGATGGCAAGTACAACAATGAAGATGGCATGGGTACAGGAAGAATGTACAAAGGATTGTTGGCATGTTTTACAAGCAGCGTAGACTTTTCATTGATGGAAAGCACAATAGTGATGATGGCTTAAGTACAATAGTGAAGATGGCAGGATCAGAGTGTGCATGTGAAGACTCTGTAGAGGCACAGAATTCCAAGAATCCCTTGTGGATTTGGAAGTGAAAGCTCAAGAGGAACAACGTTGAGGAGTACACGCGCAACAAAGCTCAAGATACAAGAGTTCGTAGAAGAGAAGGAAGACAGAGATCCACAGCCGTTGGATCTCATTCAGAAATCCCATCAGCCGTCAGATCAGACAGGAGCTGCACGAGGTTTACCATCGAGAAAAGACAAGGTGAAATACCGAGAGAACGAGGGTCGTCAGATATGAATGAAGACAAGAAGAGTGCACTGAAAAGGAGGAAAAATATCAGATGTTAGATCCAAGCATAGGACCCGACCACCGTTGGATTGAGGAGAACCTGCACTATCCTTAAAGAACAAGGAGAAGCGAGTGTAATCGCGATATGTGAAATCGCGACTTAATCTGAGCCGTCAGATCGAGTTTGAATCTGGACCATTGATCCCAGTCCTTGTCAGAGTTTTGGGGATCACGAGTTGGACATGTCAAAGTTTATTGACATCAGGAACCCTGAAATAGCGATGTGTGAAATCACGACTGAACCTGAACCGTCAGATCAAGATGTGATCTAGACCGTCGACCCAACTCACGACAACACACCACGTCAGCTAGGAACACGTGGCACAATCGGGTAATGACAAGTGTCAGACTGATTCAACATTTCAGGCACATGTAAGTCATGAATCAGAGTGGCACGTGGCAGTATTCAACACGTGTCAATTCACATGTGACATCAGCAGATGGACACCATATCAGAGTTTCAAGGATCGCAAGTTGGACATGTCAAAGATTATTAACATCAAAAATCCCGATATCGCGATATGCGAAATCGCGATGTAACTGTGACCGTCAGATCAAGATCAAATTTGGACCGTTGATGTAACTCCTTATCAGAGTTTCGCGAATCACTACATGGAGTGACAAAAACACTGCAACAAGAAATGCGAAATCGTGATATGCGATATCGCGATTCAATCGCAGCCATTGAATTGAGAATGAATCTGGACCATTGATTTAACTCCTTATCAGAGTTTTGTAGATCGGGACTTGAAGGTGTTGAGAACTCACACGACGAAGTGGTGAAATTGCRAGAAGATCTGGGCCATAGGATATGGGGGAAGTACGAAGGACCAATAGCCATTAGATATGGTGAAGCTGCAAGGTAGATATGACAGTCATGGTCTGTTGGATCAAGAAGACACGTGACAAAATATCATCATGTCGTTGACTGGAAAGTCAAAGGAACGGGGTTTGATATTAGCCATTAGATCGAGGTTTGATCTTAGCCATCAAATCAAGGTTTGATCTTGACCATTGATCCGACTCCATCTCGGAGTCTCGATTATCGTGACTTGGAGTGATGAGACACTTCATCACAGGAACAATGAGATGCTAGATCATGAAAGCGCCTTAGGGATAAGGCTGTGGTCACAGCCCTTGGTCACATCAGCGAGAGATGGACAGATGTCAGAAGACAAGGAGGAGATGAGCCTTGTCGCACGGTCAGGTGGAGAACGACACAGAAGGTGACACGACAAGAGTGGGGCCCTTCATTAATACTCCACCATTCTGGACTCTTCCCCATATTAAAGACAAAAAGGCAAGGGGGGTCCATAATCGCTTGAGCGTCGTTGATCTAGGTGCTTTAATCCTGACCACTCGAGAGATGCACACCCAATTTCGGACCCCCCCCCCTCCGCTTAAAGATAGAATGGCAAGGGGGCTCCGGAATCGAATCTTGACCGTAGATTTGAGAGCACAGATAATGACCATCTAGATTTGCTCGCCGCATATCCAACAATGTAGATGAATTTAAAAAATATTGGAGGGCTACTGAGGCACGACGCAGTGAGACTTCCAGAAACCATTGATGACGTCTTCTAGAGAAGTCGAAGAGACCGCTGTGTGATCGCCGGAGGAGATGAAGAGTCTCCAAGCTTCGTCCGGTGAAGGAAGAATATTCTTAGAAGGGATTGATAGATGGATGAGCATTGAGGCCTGTAACTGAAACAGAGAAAGTGAGTTCGATTGTCACATAGAAGATGAAGAGTCTCAAATTGCCAGAGAGGCTGAGGAATCTCAGGATAACATACAGTGATGCTGGACACGCGGGGTGAACCACTAGAGAAGCTGAAGAGTCACGATGATGATTAGATAGATCACTCGAGAGGTGGAGGATAATGACGTAGAGTCTGCATGCAGAGGCATGGTGAACATTGCATGCACAAGGTGCATAGAAGCTATAAATACATGGTACAGAGAAGAGATTGAGTGGTTGTTGCTGTTGGAGTTTGTTGTGATTGTAGCTGGGGAAGGTGATTCATGTGTGAAGAAGAAGGAGAGTGCAGCAGTTGAATTGAACAGAAGAGGATCTGTGCAGTGAATGGGTATGGTGCACAGAGATTAAAAGGAAGAAGAACATACAACGCAAGTGAGGTGTGCAGGAAGGAAATGAGGCAGACAGAGTAACGAAATGCAACAGAACAGTGATGAGTCTGGTAAGCCATTGTTGAACATTATATCACTGTAATAAGTTTGAGTAACAAAGAATTAAAATTTCAGGGTGGTTGGGAGGTGCTCGGGAGGACTGTTGTCCTCAGAAGTTCAAGTGGGTGCTTGAACACAGGGAGCTATAGCTTCCATCTGGTTGCAACCAGAGAAACCAGGGTGGCAGGGTGGTGCAAGGGAGAACTCTTGTTCTCTGTTTTACAGGTTGGTGCCTGTATGATTGGAATTTGGTGCTTCCATCCAGTTGGTGCTAGAAACACTCAGGGAGTTGGTGCTAGAGAAACCAGGGAGTTGGTGCTTCCTTCTAGTAGGTGCTAGAGAAAAAAAAGAGTTGGTGCTCTCAGCAGGTAGGAGCTTGCAAAACAGAGGTTGTAGCCTCATTATGAGTTGGTGCTCATATGTATGATAATGTAAAGAATGTAACTATTACTTATCATATAAAGAAAAGAAGGTTTTTACCCTGTATGGGTTTCCTCAGGAAATATCTGTCTCTGTGTTTCTCATATATGTGACTGATGCTGAATGTGCCATTGTTTATTTCCCTGCATTATTGTGATCATCATTTAGTGTCTCAGCAAAGAGTTTAAAATAAGCATAATTGTTTAAGCAC
>JASDQU010101790.1:259833-271099 GCA_032191745.1 Picea mariana | reverse complement strand
GTTTCGTGGCTACAAAAAGGACACCAGGTAAATGTCACTAAACAGTGTTTAGTTGAATTCAAAATAGGAGGGTATAATGATAAGATCTTATGTGATGTCATTCCTATGGATGTATGTCATCTATTGCTGGGTAGACCATGGAAATATGACAAAAATGTGATTCATGATGGGAAGATGAATACATACACCCTAGAGAAGAATGGGAGGACACACATGTTGCTTCCGATAAAAGATAAGGAGGTAAAACCAGAAGGAAAAAATACAGTACTTCTCATGAGTGGGAAGGAACTTCTTACGGAGGTGAAGAAGAAAGAAGATCCACAATTCTTTGTGGTCAGGAAACCAAGGATCATTTTGACTAGCACAAGAGTAGACGATTTTCCAGGAGAAATTCAGGAACTACTGGAAGAGTTCGCTGACATTATAGTGGACGAACTACCTCGTTCATTGCCACCGATGAGGAGTGTGAGTCATCATATCAACCTCATACCAGGAGCTAGTTTTCTGAATAAAGTCGCGTATAGGTTGACGCCGCAAGAAAATGAAGAGGTCAAGAAGCAAGTCCAAGAGCTGCTAGACAAAGGATTGGTCAGGGAAAGCTTGAGCCCGTGTGTTGTTCCGACGATACTCAGTCCGAAGAAATATGGAGGCTAGAGAATGTGTATCGACTTAAGAGTCATCAATAAGATAACCATCAGGTACAGGTTTCCATTGCCAAGAATGGATGATCTGATGGATTGCTTGAGCAGAGCAAGGTACTTTTCAAAGATTGATTTGAAAAGCAGATATCACCAGATTCACATGAGGGAAGGCGATGAGTGGAAGACAACATTCAAAACAAAGGAAGGGCTGTATGAATGGCTTGTTATGCCATTTGGCTTAACAAATGCGCCAAGTACCTTTATGAGGTTGATGAACAAAGTCCTGAGGGAGTTCATCGGGAAATTTTTCATCGTATACTTGGATGACATACTGGTTTATAGTAAATTAGTGGCAGAGCACTTGAAGCATTTGGCTATAGTGATGCATAAACTACAACAGGATAAGCTATTGATAAACATGAAGAAGTCCTCATTCATGAAGACAAAACTCATTTATTTGGGATTTTTTATTTCGGAAAATGAGTTGAGGATGGATCCGGATAAGGTGGAAGTGATCAATAATTGGCCATCACCGAGGAATGTATTCGAGGTGAGAAGTTTTCATGGTTTGGCTAGCTTCTACCGAAAATTCATCAGGAATTTCAGTGGAATTAGCGTAGCGATGATGGATACAGTCAAGAAAAGACATAAATCTTTTCACTGGACTAAAGAGGCTGAGAAAAGTTTCAAATTGTTGAAAAGGAAGATCACGGAACAACCGGTTTTGGTGTTGCCGGATTTCCAGAAGATATTTCAGGTGAAATGTGATGCAAGCGGGTTTTCCATAGGAGCGGTCTTGAGTCAGGAGGACAGACCGATTGCATATTTCAGCGAGAAGTTGAATGAGGAAAAAGAAAAGTACTCCATGTATGATAAGGAATTCTATGACATCATATAGGCATTGAAAAAATGGAGGCATTATTTGATTCCAAAGGAATTGTTTTTATATAGTGATAACCATGCCTTACAATTTGTGAATCAACAGGAGAAGTGGAATCAGAGGGATGTTAAGTGGGTTGAATACATGCAGAATTTCACTTTTGTAATTAAGCATATTCCAGGTATTTCTAACAAAGTGGCTGATGCTTTGAGCAAGAAATGTTTTGCTGATGTAGGAATTCAGAGTCAAAACGCGGGGTTTTGATGATCTCAGGGACATGTATGCAGATGATCCAGATTTTAAGGAAGCGTATGAAGCAGCTGAGAATCCATTTCTCAGAGATAGAAGCCCTTGGACAAACTATATGATCCAAGAAGGATTATTGTTCAGAGGCAATCAATTGTGCATTCCAAATTGCTCCATGAGGGAGAATCTGCTGAAGGAGAAACACAGCGGAGGCTTGGCAGGACATTTTGGTCATTACAAGACATTTGCAAAGTTGAGCGAGTCATACTTTTGGCCAAGGATGCGATTAGAGGTCAAGCGGTTTGTAGACAGATGCAGAATTTGCCAGCATTCAAAAGGAAGAAAGTAGAATGCAGGATTCTATCAACCATTACCCATACCCGAGAGGCCGTGGGATGAAATCGGCATGGATTTCGTACTAGGATTGCCAAGGATGCAAAGAGGATTTGATTCTGTCTTTGTGGTAGTGGATAGGTTTTCCAATATGGCACATTTTATCCCATGCCAGAAAACCAGTGATGCGACACACATCACAAATCTGTTCTTCAAAGAGGTCATTCGACTTCACGGCTTACCCAAAAGTATAATTTCGGACAGAGATACAAAGTTCGTGGGACATTTTTGGAGGACACTGTGGAAAAATATGGGGACTAACTTGTTGTTTATTTCAGCTTATCATCCTCAGACGGATGGGCAGACAGAAGTGGTGAACATAAGTCTAGGAGACTTGCTGAGAAGCTTGGTGACAGAGCACCACAGCCAGTGGGATAGTATATTGCCGCATGCAAAGTTCGCATATAATGACTCAGTGAATAGGAGCACAGGCCAAAGTCCATTTCAGATAGTGTATGGCATGCAGCTGAGAGGAGTTTCTGAATTAATGAATTCGGAACAGACTGCGACTAGGAGTGCAAGTGCCGAAGAGTTCGCAGAGGCGATGAAAAAACTTCACGGCCAGGTGAAGGAGCGACTGCTAGATTCAAGTCACGAATATAAGCGCAGATCTGACCAGCGGAAGAGACAACTTCAGTTCGAGGTTGGTGAATTAGTTCTGGCACACTTGAGAAGAGAAAGGTTCCCGAGAGGAACATACAATAAACTGAAGATGAAGAAAATCGAACCCTGCAAGGTCTTGAAGAAGTTTGGGGAAAATGATTATGAGATCGAGTTACCGGATGGGATCAGAATATCTCTGATATTCAATGTCGTAGATTTATACCCATACAAGGTTGGACAAGCAGAGACTGGGACTGAGCAGCCAGTGATCCAGTGGATGAAGAAGATGCTGATTGCAGAGAAGCCGCAGATGGAATTTATACTGGACAAGAGAGTCAGTAAGAAGACCAGGAGGAAAGAATACTATGAGTATATGGTCAAATGGAAGGGCCATCCAGTGGAAGATGCCAGCTGGGAGAATGAAGCAGAGATACAAAAGCATGGATATACCGTGCAGGAGCTCATGGACAGGAGCCCATGAATTTTTTCAAGCACGGGAGTATGATGCAGGAGCATCCCTCACGTCAAGCAAGCCAGCGCGGAAGCGGAAGACAGCTGGAAGGCATCCAGCACAAATTTTGAAACACCTTGAAACTATTGCGCAGACATTAATGTGATAATTTAATGAGGTGCATTTTTGTATGTAATGGACCGTGAGCGGATAGCTCTTGTCCTTAAGTAGATAGGAGGCATTTAATATAGTTAATGCAGGTAGATAAGATTTTTAATTCTTAGATTAGACAGTTTTAGAAGAAGGAGAGAAAACGAATATAGACACCCTCATTGTACATTGTAACATATGCATGAGAGTTGAAGCAGGAAGAGCACAGGAGAATAGCAGAGAGCGGTAGAAGAACATCCATGTATAGATCTTGAATTAATAGAAGAAGTTGATTCAAATCCATGGTTTTGTGTCTTTTCTCTGTGTGTTGATGTTAAATGATGTGCTCATGAGTGGTTGTTTTCCTGTTATGCATTTGCTTTATTGTTGTGTATGTGATTTCATGTTGAGTTTGAAATCTGAGAGGAAGAACGAATGAGTTTCAATTGTTTCTCTATTTGAGCTAGAGAATTCCTGCAAGGAGTGCAGTCGAATTTTCTGCAAGGAGTGCGTTGACGGAGGATCAGGCAGTCTAACTATTTTCCTCGTTCACCCAGAAGTGAAATTGGGTTGTAAGAGCCATGCAAGGAGTGCGCAGGCCAAGGAAGAGTCTCAGGGTTATGAACCTGAGAGAAGGAATTAGGACTGTTGCTGCAGGCGGGAGCAGAGTCGAGAGCTTCAATACATAGACGCGGTTGAAGATTTGTCGCAAGGAGTATGTGCAAAGGGGTTTCCTTTCTGAAGACAAAAAGTTGTGGGAAAAGATCAGGAAGTATAGGCCTTTGAGTTTGTTGGAGAACAACGAGGACAAGTTGTGACTTGAAGTTTGAGGGAGCGTCGCAAGTTTGCGAGCAGGTGAACGAGTTCCGTGGAAATCATCAAAGGGAAGAGACAGAAGGTCAGGATCTTGTGTGGAGGATTTGAAAAATCCCGTCAGCTGTTGGATCGATCAAAGGGGTGAGGAGGTTATGGTCACACCATAGGATTAAGCTCAGGAGGATTGTGAGCCATAGTATCTCAAATGGGGGACACGTGTCGCGTGGCCATCCATAATCGGAGATTCAACCATCGACACTCACATAAGTGAGTATTTTTGTCCTTTTCATTCGGTGAAGTTCGTAGGTCGATCTGGACCGTTCATTCATCCAGGACGCGTGTCTTAGATCGGGAGAAAGACATGAATCGGTCTTTCGTGAATCCTGGAGACAAGGAAAACAGTGCATCAGGAATCGCAAAATCGCGAACCGCGATATCCTGACGGATACGAGAGGAGCATGGCCACAGGTGTCAGAGGAGTGGATAGGTGGCACACCACATCGGGTTTTTGCAGGTTGAAGTGCCAAAGAAATATTGACATCAGGATTCGTGATCCCACGAAGTCTGAAATCCCGACGAGGTGAAGGGATCGTTGAAAAGTCAACTAGCGAGCACATCGGGGTTCAGAGGATCAGGGAACCTGAGAATAAAGTGGCCATACATTTCGATTTCACAAAGTCCAATTTCCCGATAGAAGAAAGGGAGATCGAGTGAGAGTGTTGTTGTGGGTGAAATTTTCCTGATAGGGAAATAAAATAACATTAGAGTTCCTCGGGCCGGGAGGAGAAGAGGATCCTGTGAGTGGACGTGCACTGAGGAGCGCGTCTGGCATCATTGTGAACCTCAAATCATGGGGAGAAGGTAGCGGGATAAAGATAGAGGAATATATCGATGCCCACTGTGTAGCAGGGACTCCTAAGGTAGGGAGTCAAGTCCCTATCTGGGCAATAAACAACCTCAGTCTGAAGATCATTGTCCTAGTATTGAACAAGATCATAGAAAGAACAATTTAGACTTCAATTTACATTCATTGTAAGGTTAGTGAAATGTGGTTTTTATAAGAGAATCATTCCTTGCATTGATAAGAAATAGGAGGCATTTAGTATTTTAGTATTATTTGCATTCATAATAAGAGAAAATAGATTTATAACAAAAGTTAAGGTATAGGTGGATATTCTGTAATCTCCATTGAGGGACAAAATTATGAAGGATTCATGGGGATAAATTATTCTACAGCCTCGTTGCACCAGGCATTGAGGTCGCTCATGTTCTATGCAATGTAGTGTGCGAGACCCACAATGTATGATTGGTGTACCTCACTACTCGCAAATATGAAGAGCCAGTTGATGGAGTGCAAACAGGGGGATAAAAGAAACTTTTGTTTTTCATCCATCCTATGCAGTTTTGTTTTCGAGCGGGTTCTAGGTTTGGGACCTAGAGTTGATATTCTTTCGAGAGGACCTCGCGATCCAACCATGGCATGGTGGACCGAGGTAATGAGGCAAGGGGGAGGTAGGGTTCCAACACCCTACAATAAGAACTTCTTCCACTGGTGGCAGCGACAGTTCGTCACTCTCGATGACTATCCCTATGAGGGGATCGACTTCAAAGAAGATACAGACATGCCACTCCCACCAGGGGTCGCCTACGATGATATAGGTATGTCAAATTTTTTTTACATATTTCATTTTTTTTTTGTATTTTTGTATAATTAGGACAAAAATATTTTTGGATGGTGCTTAAGTATTGACTAGACATTTGTGTGCCACAGACATGGGTCCACAACAGCCAGAGGGTTTCCCTCGACATCGACGAAGGAACCGAGGAGATGAGGCGGTGGGAGCAGAAGCCAAGAGGGTCCTACAAAACGTGGAGGGAAACCTGTCGCATTTGAATCACATGATACCCATCGTTCAGGTAGAGGATATGCTTGAAGCCATGCAGTGACAGGTGGTTGGTGTACCCAGGGCATGGGTACGACTCTTTCAGTGTCTCACAAACGCCATGGTTTTCTACCATGACACACATCCTGCGCCACGGGCGTAGATGTCGTGGGATATTGTAATACCGATTGTATATGTGTATTGATGGTGTTATCCCTATTTTTGTACTATAAACACCATATTTTTTTGAAATATATAAATAAAGTGATCTTCAACTTTACTTATATTTTACAATGTTTACATTGATTAGACAGTTTTCTTTGATTTTAATTATGTGACAAATGCCAATCGAAAAAAAATTTAGCATAAGAAATGGATACATGATTAGAACTCATAGGAATATGATAATATGTAATAAAATCAAATTGTTGTTCTAAAATATGTACCCATAGGAATCGTCAGAGTAAAGTAGGATCACGCATGTGGTAATGACCGTTCAACTGACGTGCAACTAACTGGGAGTCCAGGAAAACTTCTAATGAATGAATGCCATGTGAGATAGCATCGTCAAAAGTTCTAAGACAACGCTATATTCAGCCACATTATTCATGGAAGGCCCTAGGCATATGCCTCCTGAAGCCACCAGTAGACCCTCGGGTGAGTAAACCACCCAAGCAACGAAAGACAAGTTCTGTGTATGAAGAATAGCCTTGTTTGCGAATCCTAAGTAGACTGATGACTCCATTGACATATGTCAACGAAGTGAAAACTCGATAAGTAACCCGAAGACAAAAAAGAAAAGAGATATATACACTAAATTACATTAGTATACAAAGAGTTTCGTCCAAGCCTGGGGATTAAGCATAGTATCTTTTCAAGTAGAGCCCATTTCTGGGCTATACCAACTTATTCGCTTCATAATCTTCTAAGTCATAGGCTCCATTTTCTAGAACACGTCACACAATGTAAGGACCGTGCCACATGGGTTTAAAATTTCCTGCCCCCAACGGTTCTTTGTCTTGATCATACAAGAGGACCAAGTCACCATCAATGTACAACTGAGGACAGACATAATTATCATACTGGGCCTTGACACATAGTTTGTTCGCCTCAATAGTCGTAGAGGCTTCTCGACGCTGCTCATCGAGACTCTCTAGGTGTACAAGATCAGAAGTGTCAGGTAGGAATGCGACTACCAACTTAAGTGAAGGGATTTCACATTCAATAGGTAAAATCGACTCCATACTGTGTACTAACTGGAAAGGGGAAAATTTGGTGGCAGTGTTGACTGAGGTTCAGTATGCCCATAGTGTAGGATATAACATGATGTGCCAATCAGAGTTACTCTAACTGACAGTTTTTTTCAAAATGGTCTTGAGAGACTTGTTGAAAACCTCTACTTGTCCATTTTCCTGGGGATAATAAGGAGAAGGATGACCATGTCTAAACCTCAACATAACTTCTAGTTTTTCCATCATCTCATTCTGAAAGTGACTACCATGGTCAGTGACAATATCACTCAGGATACCGAACTAGGTGATAATCTAATTGAATACGAAGAAGGTTGTAGTCTTCCCATTGGATTTAAATGTAGGAATGGCCTCAACCCACTTATTAAAGTAGTCGAAGGCCACGATAATGTGTCGATGCCCCCCAGCCGAAGTTGGGTTGTAATCGATGAATTTCACCCCCCACTTGGTGAAGGGACCGACGGTAATGACTGGATGAAGAGGGGATGGATGCAAGCGCATTTTCCGAGTGAACACCTGGCACGGGTGACACTTCTTAACCGCTTAAATACAATATTTGAAGATAGTGGGCCAAAAATAACTGGCTCGCAAGTTTTTCTGGGCTATCGCAAGCCCAGATAGATGACCGCCACAAGCCCCATTGTGGAAATCGTTCAGAATAGACTTGCCTTCTCCATGAGTTAAATAATGACGCAAGATATCATTTATTCCTTGGTGATAAAAAGTGTCACCGATGATAGTATATTTCTTAGCTTGGTATCTTATACTCCGTCGGTCATCTCATGAGAGATGCTGAGTGAAATTCAAGGTCTAAAGATAGAGAACAATGTCTCCATACCAGAGGTCATACGATGAGACGAGAAGAAGGTGTTCGTCAACAAATGAATCAACATGGATAAAATCCTCATCTAATCATGGAAAATCAGATATTAACTACGCAAAGACTAGGGTTTTTCTTGGATTTCGCGGAAGCGAAATCAAGATCAAACTCCTATAAAATGACAATTAATTTATTATATTTTTCCCCTAGGATACGTCAGGTAAGGACATATTGAAATGGAATGACATCAAAAACCACCGTAGTCTTGAAAAGTAATATATAATGACACAAACGTTGGACTACGTGAACGACAACCAAAGCTATCTTTTCAACGTGAGTGTAATTGAGTTCAGGACTGAGTAAAGTTCGACTAAGATAGTAGATGACGTGCTCATGGATCTCATCATCTTCCTGAACTAGAACCATACCAATCATATCCTCAGATGCGGTGATATAAAGCAAGTAATCTCTACTGTAGTCAGGAAGCTTTAGCAGAGGCACCGACACCAAATCTCTCTTCAAATCATTGAAGGACTCCTAGGATTTATCATCCCAGATAAAAGGGGTGTCCTTCTTCAAAAGACACATGAAACCTTTAGTGATAGTGGCATAGTTCACTATAAACCGACGAAGAAAGCTATCTTTCCCCTGTAAACCCTGAAGTTGTCTAATTGTGCGTCGGGGAGGCAACCAAAGTATTGGATCAACCTTTAGAGGATATACCATGATCCCAGTCTCAGAAACTAGAAAACCTAAAAGATGACCAGACCTAATGCAAAAGATGCACTTGTGAGGGTTCAACCAGATTCTATAGTAACGACATCTTTCAAAAACAAGCTGAAGGTGAGTAACATGATCCGCTCTCTTGTGAGAGTGAGTAGCAAGATCGTCAAGGTAAGCTTCG
Organism: Picea mariana; assembly: GCA_032191745.1. Lineage (NCBI taxonomy): Eukaryota > Viridiplantae > Streptophyta > Pinopsida > Pinales > Pinaceae > Picea > Picea mariana. Next base: position 262,062 of record JASDQU010101790.1, on the reverse strand, counting down.
ACTATGTGCTTAAGATCGTGAAAATCGAAATTCATGGCATGTTGAAAGGTTGCTTCGACATTTTTAAGGCCGAAAGGAATTTTACGGTATGCAAAAGTACCCCAAGGACAAATAAATGTCGTCTTGTGTTGATCCTCAGGTTTAATTTTAATTTGATTATATCCTGAAAATCCATCCATAAAAGAAAATACTTCGCTTCCTGCACACTCGTTGAGAATATGATCGATGAAAGGTGTGGGAAAGTTATCTTTAGGACATGCCTTGTTCAGGTCACGGAAATCCATACACAAATAGATGGTTCCTTGCTTCTTATCTATGGGAACGGGGTTGGATACCCATTTGGTCAAGGGAACCGGGTAGATGAAGCCAACATTAAGTAGCTTTTCCACCTCTGCATTAATAGCAGGGCCCTTTCAAGGGTTGACAGCTCTAAGACCTTGCCAAACAGGTTTAGCATCCGAATAAGTTTTAATCTCATGTTTGAGAATACAAGGGTGAATCCATGGCATCTCTTCATAGGACCAAGCAAATACGTCCCAGAATTCCTTGAAGAGTTCGGTGTAGATTAGGATTTCTTCTAGCGAACAATCCGCACCGATATTTACGTTTTCAACCTTACCAGGGGTACAAGAGATTTTTATCGTGACGATAGGATAAATGCTCGCCATATTCCTTTGACATAAATGTCGTGTGTATCAGGCAGAACTATAGCGTGACCGACTATCTCACTCAAGGTAGATAGAAATTCGTCTTGTTCGATTCTTTCAGGATCTGGGAGAAAATAAGAGTGGTGATGCATATCATCCCAAGGTTTTTCAGAACCGTTCATGGCTTTGATGATGGCTTCATCTAAAGGAAAATTCCCATCGAGGCAATGATGTGAATAGGACAACGAAGTGGCCCACATGGGCCTAGACACGGGATCCTCCTCATCCGTCAGCGAGGAAACAGGATCGGCATCAGCGGAAGATTTGAGAACAACTTGATACACAATATCTTCTATTGATAGTGTCATGGCCATTGTAGCATGTGACTAACCTTCATAACACAAAGTCGGGGAAGGTTGGGTCCACGAGTCACCAAAATAAGAAGTGTGGAAAGGAATGGACCTCCCTGTTGAGACGGGCCTACTGGACATGGCATAAATGTGATGGCTTGGTCCCGAGAAGTTGAAAGTACCCATAAGGGAAGAATACATTCCGAAATCAATATTATCAATTGTCGGCTAAGAATTGTCAATCACGGGGATCGTCAATCCAAGAGATGCATTAGGACTAAAGCACGCAAAGGATAACTGATCGATTGTCACAATCTTCTCTTCATGAGGAAAACAAAGAGTCCAGAAGATGGACGACACAACTACGATCATAGCATAAGTCCAATTGCGACCTAGTAACAAGTTATAATCAAGAGGCGCATCAACTACCTCTACTTCCAACTCTACCGTCTTCCCACCTGTAACGAACCTCCTTTTCGTTACGACAACTACTCCTTAACAGGTGCAATTTTTTTTTTAAGGTGTGTGCACACGTGTAAAATGGAACAGACACAGTGGAATCACGTTGCTACCCAACGACTAACAGGACGTGACCAAGGTGAACACAACCAGATGACGTAAAGCGCACCACAAGTAACAACAAACATTAACGACCATAGACATAAGGCGCACAACAGGTAACTGCAAGCATTAACGACATATTGGGTTATGCACAGTACGAACACAGAAGGAAGAATCCATAGTAGTAGATTTTACTATTTCTGCACAGGAAAGCAGGGCCTTTAATATTAGTTCTCTGCTCCGGAGAGAGAGAAGGTCAGATAGTCTCCTGGCCGACTGCTCAGGCAGAAACTAGTAATCCCCATCAGGTGTGTCGCAAGAGTGGAAACCCTTCCTTTAAAGGGCACGAGACTCTTGATACGGCACTGGATTCCTTACACAGAATAATCACACACACAGACTTATATCTGAGGCTACATGGAGGTGTCTACATCCCGCCCGTCACTAGCAGACTAAGCACACAAAGTTTTACGACCCAGTACAACATTAGTTGAGCGAGGACTACAATCTACCCTAGTCTCAAGGCCATTCCATCGTGCAACTATAGATCAAAATTTGTCATCCAGGCACCTTCTAAAATTAATCATTCCAGGACCTTATTGTGCAAGTAGGTTTTCGACTGGGATAACAATTAACCAAATAATTGATCCATAATTAATCAAAAATAACGA
>JASDQU010101790.1:211954-259109 GCA_032191745.1 Picea mariana | reverse complement strand
CCCCCCCCCCCCTCTCAGTTGTCCAACATAAGGCATTCCTCTATGAAGGACACATCTGGAGTACCTCCAAAGCAGACATCGCAAAAGGGGTTTGACCGAGGTCCTCAACAATAGAGTAGTTCTCGACGACTCTAGCATTTGGATTATGGGTAGAGCGCTTGAGTGCTCCTTTCATAATACGAGGTGGTGGTTCTAGTTTCTCAATATGTAAAGTCATCTCCGGAGGAGGAGGAGGAGATTCTAGACCAAGAATAGTTTGTTTAGAACTATAGCCTCGAGATCGAGTGGGTACATCGATTTTCTCATCGAACATTTTGATACATAAACGGTCGCTATCTTGCGACTGCTGGTTTTAGCCTCTACCAGCCACATTTCTGGCATTTTAGGAGTTTGAGGATATGTGTTGATTATGAGGGAATGGATTTGTCATCACGACAAGTGATTGAGCTAATAGCCTTGTAGCTTCTACAAGTTTGGGGCATAAATGTGTAAGGCGATCATCTGTTCAAAGCTTATAGGGAAACTTCACCTTATGTCTTTCTCATTTTCCCTCTCCATCATTACTACCCGTCTTCTCATTATTATTATTGTCCTTGGGTTTATTACCATTTTTCCCACCCTTATGGTTATTACGTCCTTTCTTCTTATTCCCTCCTAGTTGCTGGTTACCATTCAGGTTGGTTGATGATTGCATGGAGTGTACATCCACCGACTGAGTGGGGTTGGAAAAAATAGATGAAGTAGGCCCTCCTGCAGACTGGCTTAAAGACAACTCTTTCAATTGGTTTGTCACCGAGTCTGTGGACTTTACATTGGTAGAACCTACAATGCCATCGGAATGAGGTCCGAGATTTTTCCTAGGGTCCTAAGTAGACTGTGGTTTATCAGGAAGAAGGTGGTATAACATCCTAGACTGAGCATATATCAAATCTAACTGTTGGGCCCTAAAGATTGCTTCTTCTTCAGTGGTAACCCCATAAGTAGCAATGTCATTCGAGATAGTATGGTGCAAAGACTTAATAAACCATTCTAAAAGAAAGTCCGGGGGAATAGGGGTATTTATCAACCTCTTCCATCTACTCCACTCCTGGATATGGTCCGAGATATGAGTGGTGGTATTATGGCATAAAGTAGACAACAGTTCTAAGTCAACATCATAATGAATGGGAAACTAGAAGTGGTTTAGAAAGACCATTACCAACTGACTAAACATCCCATATTCCCCCTTGGGTAGCTCAATATACTATTTCGCAGCAACTCTGATGAGGGTGCATTGAAATAATCTCAGATGAATAGAATCGTCATTAAGGGAGTTTGATGAGCACCAAAGGTGAAAGGTGGTGACGTGATCACCAGGGTCCTCTCTATTCTTACCCTCAAACTTCGGTATGTCCAAATGAAGTTTTGTGGGGATAGGGGGCCATGTAGGATCATGACTCACATGGTCATTCATTAACTTAGACAAATATGGTAGATTAAGTGTGGCCAGAAAAGGGAGATGGGGTTGCGACATCTGGCCCCAACCTCTCGGGAAAGATTGCACTTTCAGATTTGCAGGCCATCCAAGGTTCTAGTAAACACCATGGCCCTATCCAGAATTATAAGGCCCTTCTATGGGATGATTCATATAAGGTTAGTTGGGCATCATTCCAACTAGAATGTTTTGTTGAGGGTTATAGAAATTTCCCCTAGCCATATTAGATTAAGGTTGGGGGTTTCCCAAAGTGTGATAAACTCCTCCGGGTTGGAATCTGGAGGATAGGGGTGGATTTTTCATACCAAAAGTATTGGTTGGAATCTACACTGAGGAGGTAGGATTGTAGGATGAAACTTGAGTCGAAGCTTGTCCGCCAGGTTGACTATTCCACCCAGAAGTAGGAGCATTGGAACCAGGGTTAAAAGTAGGGATACCTCCCATATTAGGAGTCATTTAATGGATTTGAGATCCACCAAATGAAAAATGAGTGTAGGGAGGTGTACTACCCCCAAGCCCAATGCTATCATTAGGGCCAACAACTGAGATGGATTTCGAAAACTGTGAAGTGAAGTTGGGCATACCATAAGAAAAGGGACTAGAAGCTATAGGGATGGATTGAACATTATAGCCTGGTGAGTTGCCAAGAGACCCAAAGGGGTTCAAGGAGGTAGTTTGACAATTAACTATAGGACGGTCCATAGTAATGATGGGTACCTCCGACACTACAACCATAAAGGCTACAAGAGTCGAAGGGGCGCCATTAACTATAGTTGGTATGGGAGTCGAAGGGCTCCCAGAACTCTGAAGACCAGGTTCAATACTCATCCTTGTAGAATCACAAGTCTGAAAGGTGGACGTGTATGTACCACATATAATAACTCTACGCCTTTTAAAAGGCAAGGACATGAAATCTGGTGGTAATTTTAACAAACGACGGGACCGACAGAGAAGTTTGTCCGACTCCGTGATGACTTAAGAATCTAAAGATAAAAGTATATCCTAAGGTAAGATAGTAATCAAAGAGCACACCAAAATTCAAACGACCAATAAGAAAGAAAATGGGGTACAGTGGCTGAGTGGTCTCCCTCCCTAAAGAAGGTATGTCTCACCCAAGAGAGTCTTGAGACTCCCTGCTAAAGATTGGAGGTAACAAAATCAGTTATAAGGTCCCTCATGGGCTTAACAACCAGTCGTTCAAATCCCCCTGGAGAGGTAATCCTCCATAAATGATGTGTGTTGTTCGACCCTTATTTGACCCAGGGTACCTGCAGAATAACCCCTGCAAGTAACCTATGAGACACCTAAGTCAAGCAACTAATAAATCACTGTATAACCGATGCACAGACGAGTAGTCATAAGTTAGGTACACCGTAATGGTAGGGTAGCAAAGCCTGAAACCTTGAAAGCACTGCCTCTCACGGAGGTAAGGGCACTAATAAGATCCCCAGAAATATATATGACACTAGGAAGGTATCGGGGGGATATCCCTTCAACCGACTTAGTGCGACCTCATGATTAACTCTAGTGTGAGTGGAGCCTCCTGATCTTACCAATTATACAATGGATTTCTCCACTCCCTGACTTAGACACATATGTTGATTTAATTTCCTTGGAGAAGTTTACTCACAAAATCCTATTCCAAGGCACTAAATCCTATGCTAGTTTGTGCACACTAGAAAATAACATTGTTACTAATAAATTTCAAATTATAGCATTGATTTTATGGCCCTGATTACTCAAAAAGGTATGGTGATTAAACTCATGGTGTTATGACTTTGCAAGAAAAGTAAATATGAAAATATTGCAAAGTCCTAACTTTAACTTTTAATGAATGATATGCTTCTAAAAATGATGCAATTTTCAAATTCAACTCTGCAATTCAAAATAAAAAATGCAATCTTTCCCTATATGCACTAAGCTAATGATAAAAACTCAAAGGACAAAAATGCCAAGAAATAAAAAATGCCTATTTTTTTTGTATTTTCAATATATCGAAACTGAAAATGAATGGATTGAAAGAATAAATTGATATATAGCCCTACTGTGTACAAAAAAGAGATAACTCAAGAAGGATACCCAGCAAAACAACACCCATCCCAATGTACAAGGACAATAAAAATGAAAAGATGAAGAGAAATACTTTGCCTAGAAATTCAACCAAAAGAGGGTTTCCTATCATCCCACGGGCACTCAACAGACACTACAGAGACCTAAGAAGGCTCAGGAAGCATCAAATCCCACCCAACAAACACTAGACCAAGAAAATAGGCAAGGAAAAGAGGTGTACTCAACTGTTCAAGAAAACAGAGCGTAGATATGCAGCTTGCAGTGAGATAGCCTGCATGTATATGCGAGTCAAGTGAAAAGGCACGTATATGCTTTGAAACAAGGCCAGGCAAGGGAGAAAGGCTATAAAATCAGACCCAGAGTGAACATGATCTGTCAAGTAATGATACGACAAGAACCACAATAGAAATGAGAGGAATATAAGGAGAAAAGTACTTCAAACCCTAAGAAAGAAGATTTATCCCTAGTATGGTCGCCAATTTTGTTATGAGGAAAATATCTCTATGGCTAGGGTGAACCACAATACATGGAAATGACTGCAGGAATCAACTCTATCCCAACAACATGCTATATAAACCAATGTGCAAGCAAGATAAGAAAGAGGCCTACCTCCTCTAGATGTTCGATGATGTCCACGGTTGAGCACTTTGACCCAAAGCATACCTGCAACGAGTTCTCAGAAAACAAGGAAAAACAAACATATGGTGGAAATATAAAATATTACCACATTAGAGAGAATAATCCATCAATATACATAACAAATATGCCCACGGATAATAATTCATATATTTGAAAAATATCAATTGGATGGGAAAGGAGTATTTCTATTAATAAATTATCAACATAAGTGAAAAGATTACAGAGTTCTGTGTCAGCATGGTTCGGAACTGAGAAACCGAGTTCCTTCCAACTGGGCCTCCACCACTTCAATCCTCCACCAAAGGCAAGCTCATATAAGGGAGACAATGAGGTTCTCCATCAATAAGGGAATAGCTTGGGGGTTGAGCACTATGTTCATACTTAAAGGACAAAGGGATGCAGACTCGATATGAAGTAAATAATTTCTCCAGAGTAACTTTTCTCTCAAAGTTGAATTATTTCTCCTTTTCCACAGCTCAGAATTGACTTCTTTATAGCCTTCAAAATGCAAATGAAGGGAGGAGTTAGAACATTTATAGTATATGGAAGGCCAAGGATCAGATATCTCTTGTCGTGACATGGAAACCCGACATTTAATTTTTATTTTCTGGCACAAATCCCAATGTACATGGGTTGTAGTGGAGAAGCCTACGTATACGCTTGTTGTATATGGTGCAAGATGCATATAAGTGGAAAACATTATATTTTTATCTTTGGACTTTAGTAATAGGAAAGAGAAGTATGCATAGGGAAATGGAATAAGGCCCTCTCTGCAATATTGCATAGGGTGAGGCAAATCTTTCTCTAACAGAATCAAGCCATAAATATGTTAGGATGTCGCCCTTCACCTCAGTCTTGAATGAAGGGCGACCATTACTATCTATAGAGAATGGGAGGACAACTCCCTCGAGTTTTTATAATGGTGGCACCAAGGATTAATTGCAGGGGTCAGGTGAGTACAGAGGTCACGTCTACCCAAGGGTTATCTCTCCCTCTAGGCTTAGGCTGGCACTATTTCTCATTCATGCTCTGCCACCCTGCATACATTGAGAATGAGACCAATGCACAATGGGTTTTCCTCACAGTCATTCAACTAATGTTTATCCCTCCTGGCCTAGCCATGCCAAGGGAGAGGGGAAAGTCGAGGCAAAGACCAACCTGGTATAGCTATGTTGCCCGATAGAGGTGATTGTAGCAAATGGAAAGAGCCCTATCCATAGCTAGGACTCAATGCTTGGAGAAGCCAAGGACTCCACCGATGGCTTATGACGAGGGCATGATTTCAGAGGAACCCATCAAGGTTCCATTGGAATCCCTCCTCTTAAAAGTACCACATGACTTGCAGTTCCTCAAGCTCAACACAATAAGCACAAGAACCCAAGCTGCCATGGAAGGCGCCACCTACATAGTTGAGGAGGAATTCCCAGGGGAATTCTTCCACATATTCAAAATTTTCAACCCAAGATAACGACAAAAAAATTGGGAAAGATGTAGAGGCGGTCAAGGAGGTGGACATTGGCACCTACACTGCTCATTGCAATCCCTGAGTTAAGACCAATTCTTCCATGTCTCTTTAGCGTGAAGAAGCTAGAGATCATCTTTGACCTCAAGAGTCAAATGGTGGACCAGCTCCACCGGGACACCCTCATGAGTCAACGGATTGAAATGATATTTGACATATTCTCGAATGCACCGACAAATCAGCATTGCCCGACCTATGTGAAGACTTTCGTGCTCCAACCTAGGGACGACCCTCTCACCAGAGCTCTGAATGACATTCCCCCAGGTGCCAATGATCAGTCTCTGGTTCTTTACAATGGGTATTTTTTTCAATTACTGTCCAGATCTCTGTACTAGGAAGCTGCAGATTTACAGTTTTGTTTTCTTTTTTCAGTTGCTTGTTTGTTTTAGATTCCTAGAATAGTTCTGCAAGAACAAAAATTTCCCACCTTTTCTGGTTTCTTTTTGGTAGGGCAGATGGAGGATAAATTTTTTGACTAAAAGTATAACAGTCTGTCACCTGTTCCAGTTTCCGCTAATTTGGCGGAACAGTTGGAAGACTGACGACATGTGGATTTTTTTATTATAACAACACAATAATAGGAAATGATTTTTTATTTACAAAAAAATAATAATAATTATATAGTCTTTTTTAATGATTAGATAATGTTTTTGGGATCGATTTCATTTTAATAGGGGATCGATTTTATAGAAGACATTGGTTTCTCAAATCCTCTTTCCATTCTCAATGTGGGTGTCTCCTAAGACTAATTGCTACATTCAAACTAAAGCTTACAAACCTTCAATCCAAATTCCATTGTCGATTTTTCATTTACAAGCTCAACAAACAAATACAAAGTCACAATTTCTCACAAGACATTTGGGGTACAACTTGATTGTTGAATGCCAAGAGATATGGGTCCTAAAACCACTTCCTTGGAAGTCATATTTCCTCTATCTTTGTTTTAAAAGAATAATCTTTCATAAAAATGGGCATTTTATTTTGATTTTTCTTCTAACTCCACTAATGTGCTATGTTGTTGAAATGGATGAGTCATGCAATCTAGATATGGCGTCAAAGAGACAAAGAAAATAAAAGTAACCAATGATCAAATTGATCCCAGAAAAGGAAGAGTTGGTAGAACTTGAAACAGAGGTGAGTTCCCCTAGACCAGTGTATGGAGACACTTTATGCAATATGGATGTGGGCATTGTTGAGGAAAAGATATGAAATGATCTTACTCTAGCATTTTTGTATTCTTCTTGGCTGAAGAAAAATAGACGGGAATATCACCCTATGTTTATAGCCAACAAAATTCACATCCTAACTCACAAGTATTAATTACAAGTGCTTAGGAGAGTCTTTTATCAACAAAAAGCTTGTTGGAAATTCACCTTTTATGAAATATTTTGAACATATCAGTTGTTGAACTAAATGTAAAGATAGAAGAAAAGTCACCAAGATGATAATCAAGACAAATGAGACATAAAACAATCCTTTATATCATTCAAATTCACCAAAGAGTCATTTTCTTTACAAAATCTAATGCGGAAATTTTGGACCAAAGTCAAACTTAGACATCCCCGATGGAACATACAAAAGGACCTCTAACAAAAGACCAAAAATGAACTCTAAAAGATGGATCATCTTGCCGCATATTTCTGCCCACATGAATCCACACAATAGCCTTTGTCATTCATGAAAATTAATTCACAAATAGACAAGTCTACACAGACTATCAAAGATAGATCAACACCTCTGAAAAAGAAGTGTCTGAACGATGTGATTCAGCCCTGAATATTGCTGTCTACAATAAGACCTTGCTATCATAAAAGAGAATTAGGCTTGTGATAAATAATGAATGAATGAAAACTAAATTATCTCAACATAAACTCAAAGATCAAACCTTAGTATGCTTATTCTTCTATCCTCTTCTTTTTCCTCCCTTTCCTTTTTCTTTTAAACAAATTAGAATTGGTTGAAGTAGTTGAACCAACTAATTAGTTGAGTTAATTAAAAGACTCAACTAACTTTTAATTAGGGGAACAATTACTGATCATAATAAGGGTTATAATTAAATAATAACTAGTAGGTGGGACCCCTTGTGACTCCCATTATCTTATGACAATCATAACATAACTATTAGTTAAGAAAATCACACCTCCTTGTGACTCCCATCAATATATTCACCTTTGTTAATTTAGCTCATGATATTTTGAATAGAAAACATTACTCATATATCCATAATAAAACATACTGTCCAAACATTCCTTAAGTCAATTGTCACCAATAATAGATAAAATAAAACTCAAAATCCATATTTCCCAGTTGTGAAGCCATCTTTCCTTTGCTGGCGCTATGATATTTTAGTACTTCTCTTTGACAGAGGCGTAATAGGCCTTTGTTTTTATCCTTTTATTTGAATAACTCATCCCTGCATGCGTGATTGATTATCAAATGATCTTTTAATTAACCATACATGACAACTCTTTTAAAATATGAAATGGATTTTGGCTCAACAATATATCAAACTCATGCAATCCAATCCATACAATTTGTTTTACTGTTTATTAATGAGCAGGGGGTGAAAAAGGGTTCTGGGATATGCGAGGGGTTTGTATTGAGAGAAACATGATATAATGAGGGGGAAAAGAACATGGTTACTACTCAATGATAACAACAATCAATTGTGAAGAAAACCAATAAAACATCACTATAATCCAAACAAGACACTGCCACTTTCAACTTGTTTAACACCAAAATTCTCTTGACTGTAATCAATCTCAGAATAGGGAGTGAAAAAAATTAATATGGGAAGGTGATGGGATTTGTAATTAGCGGAAAATGAAATAATGGAAGGGAAGAAGAATGATTACTATTCATGAAATTAATTAAGTGATCCATAAAACATTTCGTGAAAAGAGATGCACCAACCATCAATCATTGTGACCAAATAACAATTACTGTGTATTTAACTAGTTCATTGTTGATAATCAAATATCCAACATAGTGCCATCACAAGACAATATGCATTCCACACAATCGGTAAAGGGGTTCAGTTCCTTTCATTTATATACTTTGCATCTTATAACAACCTTCAAATAGTAACCACTCCCACTCTATTAACCATCAAAATCAACCACTGCCCACACGTTACTTCGATCAACAAATATACTCAAAGTCACATTTCCAAAACTAACAATCAAGTCACACTATAGCATTGATTTTATGGCCCTGATTACTCAAAAAGGTATGGTGATTAAACTCATGGTGTTATGACTCTGCAAGAAAAGTAAATATGAAAATAATGCAAAGTCCTAACTTTAACTTTTAATGAATGATATGCTTCTAAAAATGATGCAATTTTCAAATTCAACTCTGCAATTCAGAAGAAAAAATGCAATCTTTCACTATATGCACTAAGCTAATGATAAAAACTCGAAGGAAAAAAATGCCAAGCAATGAAAAATGCCTATTTGTTTTGTATTTTCAATATATCGAAACTAAAAATGCATGGACTGAAAGAATAACTTGATATATAACCCTACTGTGTACAAAAAAGAGATAACTCAAGCAGGATACCAAGCAACACAACACCCATCCCAATGTACAAGGACAATAAAAATGAAAAGATGAAGAGAAATTCTTTGCCTAGAAATTCAACCAAAAGAGGGTTTCCTGTCATCCCACAGGCACTCAAAAGGCACTACAGAGACCTAAGAAGGCTCAGGAAGCATAAAATCCCACCCAACAAACACCAGACCAAGAAAATAGACCAAGAAAAGAGGTGTACGCAACTGTTCAAGCAAACAGAGCATATATATGCAGCTTGCAGTGAGATAGCCTGCTTGTATACGCGATTGTCAAGGAAAAAGGTGCGTATATGCTTTGAAACAAGGCCAGGCAAGGGAGAAAGGTTGGAAACTCAAACCTAGAGTGAACAGGAGATGTCAAGAAATTATACAACAAGAACCACAATAGAAACGAGAGAAATATAAGGACAAAAGTACTTCAAACCCTAAGAAAGAAGATTCATCCCCAGTATGGTCACCAATTCTGTTATGAAGAAAATATCTCTATGGCTAGGGTGAACCACAATAGATGGAAATGACTACAGAAATCAACTCTATCCCAACAACATGCTATATAAACCAATGTGCAAGCAAGATAAGAAAGAGGCCTACCTCGTCTAGATGTTCGATGATGTCCACCGTTGAGCACTTTGACCCAAAGCTATATACCTGCAACAAGTTCTCAAAAAACAAGCAAAAACAAGCATATGGTGGAAATATAAAAGATTAGCACATTAGATAGCATAATCCATCAATATACATAACAAATATGCCCATGGATAATAATTCATATATTTGAAAGATATCATTTGGACGGGAAAGGAGTATTTCTTTTAATCATTGTGACCATCAATCATTGTGACCAAATAACAATTACTATGTATTTAACTAGTTCATTGTTGATAATCAAATATCCAACAAAGTGCCATCACAAGACAATATGAATTCCACACAATCTGTAAAGGGGTTCTGTTCCTTTCATTTATATAGTTTGCATCTTACAACAACCTTCAAATGGTAACCACTCCCACTCTGTTAACCATCAAAATCAACCAGTGCCCACACGTTACTTCAATCAACAAATATACTCAAAGTCACATTTCCAAAACTAACAATCAAGTCACACGATCAATGAAGTCACACTATAGCGTTGACTTTATGGCCCTGATTACTCAAAAAGGTATCGTGATTAAACTCATGGTGTTATGACTCTGCAAGAAAAGTAAATATGAAACTAATGCAAAGTCCTAACTTTAACTTTTAATGAATGATATGATTCTAAAAATGGTGCAATTTTCAAATTCAACTCTGCAATTCAGAAGACAAAATGCAATATTTCACTATATGCACTAAGCTAATGATAAAAACTCAAAGGACAAAAATGCCAAGCAATGAAAAATGCCTATTTTTTTTTGTATTTTCAATATATCGAAACTAAAAATGCATGGACTGAAAGAATAATGATTATTGTTCATGAAATTAATTAAGTGATCCATAAGACTTTTCGGGAAAAGAGATGCACCAACCATCAATCATTGTGACCAAATAACAATTATTGTGTATTTAACTAGTTCATTGTTGATAATCAAATATCCAACACAGTTCCATCACAAGATAATATGCATTCCACACAATCTGTAAAGGGGTTCTGTTCCTTTCATTTATATACTTTGCATCTTATAACAACCTTCAAATAGTAACCACTCCCACTTTTTTAACCATCAAAATCAACCACTACCCACACGTTACTTCAATCAACAAATATACTCAAAGTCACGTTTCCAAAACTAATAATCAAGTCACACTATCACTGTAATCGGGCCTGTGATTTAGAATGCAATGATATTCGTTAAACATATATGGAGGCAGTAAATCCAATAATCCATATTAAATTGCAAAATACGAATTGACATTTAAAAAGACAGACAACAACCACCCTTCCAACATAAGTTATGCACAAAATAATTCAATCATGCAAGTGTAATTATGTCATTATATAATCCCAATTCCATGTGACTTTAAAAGCTAGGCCATCCATCCAACATGACGAGGTGTCAAAAACATGCCTATATTCATAAAACAAATAACCGGATTGCCAAAAATCTGTTCTTAAAACCCTGTGACTATTTTTGAGTGTGGAACCCAAGCTATCCATATCATACACAATGCGCAACCACCAAAACACCACGATGCAACATCTCCATTTTACAAAACCAAACACATAGTCATAGTAATAACTCAATCCATCATGTTAAGCGATCACCCTAATACAATATTGCTTCGATTTAGTCAAACTGTAATCATCTATGTTGTGTAAAACTCAACTCATACACCAGAGAATTCTAAGCATACAATGGATGCAGTTTCTATAGTCATCTTGGTTGTAATAACCATTCAGCCCCAAAATAAACTAACATTTACAATGACCATTTATTCGTTGTGTAGAAACACTAGACCTACGAATGCAATATGCATGAGCGTTATTTAGCAATCGTAACTAATGCCAAATCAAACATCCAAATAATCTTAGTGCAAAAGATAGTGACAATGTATCAACCAATCAACCAATTCAATGCTGAGATTATACTTGGACTGTCGAAACCATCAATAACCGACCTACAATGCTATGGAAACCACACATACTCACGCATTGATGTGAGGCGAGGCTACAACTTCCTCAAAAGACAATACTGGGTTATCAACCATAAGAGGGTAACTGTGTTATTTCGAACTGTCCAATTATCGATGCAGGGTTTCCATTTTAATAACACAGGCAATGGCTAGATACTAAAATCTACACAATTGTCACATAGCCAATTGGGTGAGCCTACATTTAAATTAATCGAGAATACATTTCAATCCACAATAACCCATAGTAAATCTGATAGGCCCGATAGTCTTCTCTATAAAACCCTTAGACTGAAGGAGTTAAGGGTTTTCTTCCGAGACAGTACTAGAGTCGGTTCCTTTCAATGGTAAAACCTTAGAGACTAATAACACATACACAGAGAACACCACAACTTACTTCATGGACATAGTGATGAAAACATGTGACAGGAGAGGCCATAATAGAGGAAAAAGGTTCTACCTCAGCTAGGTAATGATACCTAACACATGTAGGGTATAACCCTAGTGACTCCTTATTTAAACAACCACATTGTTGAGGTGAAGGCAGGGTCGAGAAGGAACAACATAACTCACTGCGCGATCCTTGGCGGTAAAAACAACCCAATGGCCAAATGTAAAATGCACGACGACACAAACGCTTCAATCATTAAACCCCATAAAATCCCACAGAATGGATACAACAATACAAAATCATGAAGATAACCCACCAAGACCAACAAGGATCCTCCAAATAAACCAACAAGGATAACAGAGGTCTGTTGTGACTGCCAACACCCAGGTTAACCAGTAACACTATGACTTCAACATCATTGCAGAGAAAATCATCAACGTTTCATTTTACAATCACAATTTTACATAGTTGCAATACTTAAGGAAGGCACAAACCAATACAACTGAGCCAACATCCATTTCATAGCCAGAGCAGACTCATGAAGTGCCAAAAAAGGCATACCTATAATCGAACACCTTAAAATGCGAGTTGGCCAAGCGGTTTCTCCCTGCTAAGAAATCGGAGCATAACCAATGCAACAATGTTTGAACAATAACTGGAGTAGGATGGCGACCAACGGAAGGAGTAAAGGTGATGTCTAGTAAATGCACATCACCTCCACACTACAAGTTCATTCAATTATTAGTACACGTCAACTACTAATCAACAAATCATCCCCTTTGAACCATGCATCGAGACCAACAACCTTTAATTTCCAAGAGCTCCACCCACATCACATATTACCATCTCCACTATACAGAAATGCATGTCAACTATGTTCTATAAAACCTCAATAAATCACATGGCTATCATATTTTATCTAGGATTTGCCACAATCTTTTAAATTTATATAGTATAGCATGTTAGCATAGGATTGTTTCTCCTTTTAATTTGGGTTCACATTGCTTAATCTCCGTTTAATTTCCTTTCATTTGTTGTTACTAACATATGTTTGTTGCAGGCGTCCCAAGTAATAGATCCAAGAACAGACAACAAAACATCGGTATAAAATTTGAGCTTGGAACAACAAGGGGACCATGTATAATATGCCTGATCCATTTTTCAATAAAATAAGATATTGTCAATCATGAAATTAGTGTTGAACAGTAGCATAACATCAAATAATCATCAGATTTGATCTTCAATATACAAGGGGGTCCCACCTACTACTATTATTTAGCTTTTATAATAATAGGCTTTAGCAAAACTTTGCGGGAAAAACTTCATTGCGAATTTAATCGTCAACAAACTGGCGACTCCACAGGGAAATTTGTTTTCAACAGATTTAGAACTTAGAACTCAGGGTTTTACAGACCAAGAACAATAACTTTAGAATATGTAGGTAGAATAATTATGCAATAGGGGGAAGTGAATGTATTTAATGGAAAAATGACCGAGAATTTGGGAATAATTTTTGAAAAGTGATATGTATGAGGGGTTTTACCATTGTATGCATAATCATTCAACTGGAATATGCTCCTAACTTCCAAGGAGGAATTTTTTTAGACTTTCTCTTAAAATCTCAATGGATGAAGAAATGGCAAGAAGAAGCGGGAAATAACCAATTCCTTATAAGACAACAGTGGAAATATGTAACAATTTCAAGGGCCCTTCATTGGAGATATCATAACAACTGTGTAAGCTTGATTGTTATTGGCTAACAATGCTTTGCAGGAGTGTCACTGTGGAAGAATTGATCCAACATCCTATTTGACCAAGTTAACTAATGATAATAAGAAACAAAACCACGACAGAAGTAAAATTGCAGAAACTAAAACAACAGCAATAAAAGACAGAAATGAAACGCGACAAGAAGAAAAAAACTTAACTCAGAAGGAAGAAATCAAAGTACTGTAAAGCATAGAAGAAGAGCACAAAAAAAATGAAAGAAGATCTAGGCTACTAGTATATAGAAAATCCAATCGGCATTAGAACTTTTCATGCCGACCCCTCTCAGTACTTCAAGTGAGGACTGTTAGTGATGTAGGAAAAAAATTGTCTCTGTAATTCCCTTAAAATGTATGAGTTAGTGTCCAAGACAAAAGTAATTTGGAAAGGACCCAACACTTGAAATTATGATGTAATTATCAGCCCTTTGACCCACATGATTAAATCATCAAGATAATCATGGAGACTGACCAATTCATTGAAAGTTTTGTGTATAGTCCTTTTAAAGGTGGTACTTGCATCAAATAAGCCATAAGGCAGGCATTTGTAAGACATAGTATCGTAATTAGTAATAAAAGTGGTTTTGTGAACATTTTCCCCTTCTACCTTGATTTTATTGTAACCCAGAAAAGTAAGGTCTTCAATTGTAACTCTACAACCTGCTACATAATCATTCTTGTATGGAGGGGGGGGGGGAGGATTTCCCATAATAGATTGACTAAAGGTGCGAAGATGAATGCACGTTCTAGTATGATCTATGATCTTTGAAGCATGTACCCAATTTGGAACCTATTCAGGGTGGACTAAAAAAATAATCTTAGACCTTAGGAAATTTCCCAACTCCTTTTGAAAGGGTGCTTCCACTGCAGAGTTAATAAGTTCTTGTTTTTTCCTAGATAGTTTTGTAATATGATGAACAAGACCAGGATAAAAACCACGAAGATCCTCATAAGACCAAGCAAAAACCCTTTGAGATTCACCGAGTAGCCCATTGGACCCCATCTTTTCTTTATCAGAACATTGAACTTTTATTTTAACATTCGTTGAAGAATCAAGTGTCCTAATGTTCAAGGGGTTTGTTTCAACCACCTTCTTTCATAACTCCTTGTCTTTCTATTTTTCTTTATTACCTACAACACTCAATGAAAACGAACTCTCAAGAGGAGTCAAGCCCTCAGGAATATTATTATTTTCTATGGATACAATCTCTTCAGGCTTAAGAGGTTCAGTTTGAATGGTAGCACAAATGATCTCATCGTTAGGGAGGACCTTCCAAGATCTTTCATTTTCAGGAATATATGGATGATGTAGAGATTGAAAAGCACAATCAGGCCTGAGAGGCAAAAGTTGTTGATTAGGAGAGGCTGCAAGGACAGCTAACTGATCAACAGTTGAATTCAACTCCCTCTTAACATGAGTGATGTGGAAATATAGAAGGTTCGAGACAAGTGCCCAAACAGTTTGGGAGTATCATTCCATCAACCTGTTCCTAGGAGAGCATATCTTACGTATTAGGTTCACAACAAGCTCAGAATTTCCGAAAACTGAAAGGTGTTCACAACTAATATTAAGGGCATTCTCAATGCCTTATAATAAAGCTTCGAATTCAACGACATTGTTTGTGCAAGCAAACTCTAACCTGTACGACAGATTATGAATTTTTCCTGTAGGGGAAACCAAGATAATGACAGCCCCACTACCCTCATTGGAGTGTGAACCATCAAAGTGCATATGCCACATATAATCATCTAAATCAATTATTTCCAAAGGAATAGTATCCTCTTCATCAAAGATGGAATACACTCCTAGGTCTTCTTCGATATAGTTTACGCTAGATTGCGGAACACTCTCTATGTAGGGTGAAATTATTCCATGTCTAAGGACTATAATATTCTTACCATTCCAAGGAATGGATAAATGTGTCCCTTAGAGTGAGAGCTATCCACCTTTTAAGGCTTGCCAATCCCTTCCCGAGATAATTGAGTAATTTCTTACAGGGATATCAATTACCTGAATGTTGAGGGTTGTTCTTATCTCAAGATGAGCGCATAAAACCAAGGTCACATCCTTAATCTCACCTATGGTTGTTTGTTGTAGACTATTATACGAGAGCATGCTTCTGGTGTTTTCATTTGTACAAGACAAGTCTAGCTCTTCCATAATAATGTTCGACATCACACTGGGGCCCGAACCACCATCAATGAGGCAAAAATGGGCAATCGTATCCATAATCTTTACAAAAATATAAAAAGGGGGATTGTTTACAGGGTATCTAAATTTATGTACACCTACTTTATTTACAAAAGAATTCGCTTCATTTACCTCTTCAAAAATATTGGCTACAAAAAAATCTTTTCCTTCCATGAATTGTTTCAGATGCATTTGTTGTTCAGGGACAACAACCATGTCTAGGAGGGTTTCATCTTCTTTGATGTTGGCCAATTGAATCAATATATTTTATTTGGAAGAGGGGAGAGGGGGAGTGATTCCTTGACTCTCAAGGACCTTAGGAACCTGGAGCGCAGCAGTGGTTGAGGATGAGCTCGGGCTAGAGGAACTGCGGGGAGGATGAAATTTTACCTTGGGAGCATAGGCCTTGTTCCTAGTGTTGATGACCATGGCATCCTCTGGCTCTGTGAAATATAGGACAACGATAGTAGTTTCTGGTATTTTACCAAATATATTATCTATGGAACTCTTCTTTACCTCACATGTGGTTTCTTCATGGTGTTCCTCGCAACATTTACACCATCTCCGAGGCAAGATAGCTTTAGGCTGAAAATTGGTTTCAACTAGATTTCTAAAGGGGGGTGAAAAAGAGGATGAAGCTCCAGGGGTGAGAGGGGAGACAATACCCTTCTGCTCAAATGCTATCATGCGATTGTTCATATCTTGTACTGGATGCAAGAGGGAGGACATGTATGTCTGTCTAACTGATTCTCCCTGGGGAAGACAAGTTCTTTCAAGCTGTTCTTCATACTCTGAGAAAGTATGCAGAGGAGAACCAAGATTATAAATGGATTCTTACTCAAGCCTATGACGATAGGGAGAAGGAAATTCATTGTAATAATGCATGCAAATAGTTTAGTTCTGAGGACAGATAAGTTCTAGGATTTGATTGTATAATTTGGTGAAACACAAGTTGAAATACTTGATGGTCTCACCATATTTATAGGTGACATTATTGTATTCCCTTAAATTCTCAGTAGGGATTTTAGATTTCCCATAAGTGGATCAGAACCAATAGATAAACTCCTCCCAAGTAGACAAAATCTTAGGAGCGAGGTCAAAGAAGTCGGCCACAGCCTTTCCTTCCAAGGAATTGATGAACAAGCACATGCAGGTGTCATTGTCATTGGCCCCTATGTTATGAAAAGAATTTAAAAATGCCACCAAGTGTTCGTTTGTACTGACAATGTTATTTCCTGAAAACTTAGGCAAGTTCTCTTTAAACTTAGGAAGTGGGTGAGTAGCAGGTGGTAAGTTAAGAGGGGAGGACACATGCCATGGTGTGGTTGTGGAATCTTCTTCGAACTGAAAAATCCCATAATTTTTAATGAATTTGGTGGGGTTTGTGGTAGATTGTAAAGGGACATTGTGGCTATATAAGCTACCAATCACTGATGATGATGAATATTGAGAAGATGGAGCACTTCAAGTGCCACCATAGCCTCCACTAGATGCCATCTTGTGGATAGTAGGTGAGGGAAAGAAACACAAACTGGATGAATCAGATAAAGTTCTCCTTAGAGCACTTCGTTGGGCAGATAACACAATGTTTCTCCTTCCTATTTCAGCAATAGGGTTGATTTCAGGTGACAAGCCTCTTCTTCTTCTACAAGCACGAGATTTTAAGGACATGAAAGAAAGAAAAAAACTTGAAGAAACAAAAGGGTTACTGTTGATTTCTAGGCTATCTACGTCTAGCCTCCAATTGTTCTTGAGTATTAATATCTCATTCAATTGCTGCCCAAGAACGGTTAAGCTCAGCTGGGTCTTGGTAGTGTCTAAAATAGTATGAAACAAGTTCAAAGCAATGTTGGTCTGGTGTTGGAGACCGGGCTCATGATTGGGCTACCTTGCAACAGGCACAATCATTAATAGTAAAAAAGTAAAAGAATCAATTTCAGAAAAGAAATATGTATCGAAGAAAATCGAGTATAAAAATTAACTGGAGAGATATCAAAGATCTCCCCAGTATGGTCGCCAAATAAATGTTGAGGAAAAGATATGAAATGATATTACTCAAGAATTTTCAGATTTTTCTTGGCTAAAGAAAAATAAATGGGAATATCACAATATGCTTATAGCCAACAAAAATAACATCCTAACTCACAAGTATTAATTACAAGTTCTTAGGCTAGTCTTTTATCAACAAAAAGCTTGCTGAAAATTCACTTTTTATGTAATTTTATGAAAATATCAGTTGCTAAAATAAATGTAAAGATAGAAGAAAAGTCACCAATATGATAATCAAGACAGATGAGACATAAGTAAATCCTTTATTTCATTCAAATTCACCAAAGAGTCATTTTCTTTACAAAATCTCATGCAGAAATTTTGGACCAAAGTCAAACTTAGACATCCCTGATGGAACATAGAAAAGGACCTCTGATAGAAAACAAAAACTGAACTCTAAAGGATGGATCAACTTGCCACAGATTGCTGCCCACTCGACTCTGCACAATAGCCTTTGTCAGTCATGAAAATTAATTCACAAACAAACAAGTCTACACAGACTATCAAAGATAGATCAGGACCTCTAAAAAACAAGTGTCTGAATTATGTGATTCAACCCTGAATATTGTTGTCTACAATAAGACCCTACTATCATAAAAGAGAATTAGGTTTGTGATGAATAATGAATGAATGAAAACTAAATTATCTCAACATAAACTCAAAGAGAAAACCTTAGTATGCTTCTGCTTCTATCCTCTTATTGTTCCCCCTTTCCTTTTTCTTTTAAACAAATTATAATTGGTTGAAGTAGTTGAACCAACTCATTAGTTAAGTTAATTAAAAGACTCAACTAACTTTTAGTTAGGGGGAAAAGTACTAATCATAATAAGGGTTATAATTAAATAATAACTAGTAGGTGGGACCCCTTGTGACTCCCATTAGCTTATGATAATCATAGCATAACTATTAGTTAAGAAAATCACACCTCCTTGTGACTCCCATCCATATATTCACCTTTGTTAGTTTAGCTCATGATATTTTGAATAAAAAACATTACTCATATATCCACAATAAAACATATTGTCCAAAAATTCCTGAAGTCAACTTTCACCAATAATAGATAAAATAAAACTCAAAAGACATATTTCCCAGTTGTGAGGCCTTATTTCCTTTGTTGATGCTATCATATTTTAGTCCTCCTCTTTGACAGAGGCGTAATAGGCCTCTTTTTTTAGCCTTTTATTTGAATATCTCATCCCTGCATGCGTGATTGATTAGCAAATGATCTTTTAATTAATCATACATGACAACTCTTTTAAACTATGAAATAGATTTTGGCTCAACAATATATCAGACTCATGCAATCCAATCCATACAAATTGTTTTAATGTTTATCAATGAGCAGGGGGTGGAAACAGATTATGGGATATGCGAGGGGTTTGTATTGAGAGAAAAATGATATAATGAGGGGGAAACGTACATGGTTATTTCTCAATGATAACAACAATCAACTGTGAAGCAAACCAATAAAACACCATTGTAATCCAAACAAGACACTACCACTTTCAACTGCTTTAACACCGAAATTCTCTTAACTATAATCAATTTCAGAATAGGGAGTGAAAAAAATGAATATGGGAAGGTGATGGAATTTGTAATTAGAGGAAAATTAAATAATGGAAGGGAAGAAGAACGATTACTGTTCATGAAATTAGTTAAGTGACCCATAAAACATTCTGTGAAAAGAGATGCACCAAACATCAATCATTGTGACCAAATAACAATTATTGTGTATTTCACTAGTTCATTGTTGATAATCAAATATCCAAGATAGTGCCAACACAAGACAATATGCATTCCACACAATCTGTAAAGGGGTTATGTTCCTTTCATTTATTACTTTGCATCTTATAACAAACTTCAAATAGTAAGCACTCTCACTTTGTTAACCATCAAAATCAACCACTGCCCACACGTTACTTCAATCAACAAATATATTCAAAGTCATGTTTCCAAAACTAACAATGAAGTCACACTATCACTGCAATTGGGCTTGTCATTTAAAATGAAATGATATTCATTAAACATATATGGAGGCATTAAATCCAATAATCTAGATTAAATTGCAAAATCTGAATTGACATTTAAATAGATAGACAACAACCACGCTTCCAACATAAGATATGAACATAATAATTCAATCATGAAAGTGTAGTTCTGTCACTGTATAAGCCCAATTCCATGTGAATTTAAAAGATGGGCCATCCATCCAACATGACGAGGTGTCAACAACATGCCTATATTCATAAAACAAATAATTGGATTGCCACAAAATTGTGCTTAAAACCCTGTGACTATTTCTGAGTGTGGAACCCACGTTATCCATATCATACACAATGCGCATCCACCAAAACACCACGATGAAAAATCTCCATTTTACAAAACCAAACACACAGTCACAGTAATAACTCAACCAATCATGTTGAGTCATCACCCTAATACAATATTTCTTCGATTTAGTCAAACTGTAATCAACTATGTTGTGTAAAACTCGGCTTATACAATCAGACAATTCTAAGCATACAGTGGATGAAGTTCCTACAGCCATCCTGGTTGTAATAACCATTCTGCCCCAAAAGAATCTAACAGTTATAATGACCATTTATTTGTTGTGTAGAAACACCAGACCTACGAATGCAGTATGCATGAGCGTTATTTAGCAATCATAACTAATGCCAAATCAAACATCCAAATTATCTTAGTACAAAATACAATGATAGTGTATCAACCAATTCAATGCTAATCTTATACTTGGGCTGTCGCAACCATCAATAATTGACCTACCATGCTATGGAAACCACACATACTCACATATTGACATGATTCGAGGCTACAACTTCCTCAAAAGACAATACTGGGTTATCAACCATAAGAGGGTGACTGTGTTATTTTGAAATGTCCAATTATCGATGCAGGGTTTCCATTTCAATAACATAGGAAATGGATAGATACCAAATCCACATGATTGTCACATAATTGATTGGGAGAGCATGCATTTAAATTAATCGAGAATACATTTCAATGCACAATAACCCATAGTATACTTGATAGGCCCGACAGTCTTCTCTATAAAACCATCAGAATGGAGGAGTTAAGGGTTTTCTTTCGATCCATCACTAGAGTCGGATCCTTTCAAAGGTAAAACCTCCGAGACTAACGACACATACACAGAGAACACCACAAATTACTTCGTAGATAAAGTGATGAAAACCTATGACAACAGAGTCCATAACAGAGGAAAAAGGCTCTACCTTAGCCCGATAATGATACCTAACACACGTAGGGTATAACCCTAATGACTCCTTAGTCAAACAACCACAATGTTGAGGTGAAGGCAGGGTCGAGAAGAAACAACATAAGTCACTGTGCGACCCTTGGCGGTGAAAACAACCCAATGCCCAAATGTACAATGCGCGGTGACACAAACAATTCAATAATTAAACCCCATAAAAGCCCACAAAATGGATACAACAATATGAAAGAGTGAAGATGTCCCACCAAGACCAACAAGGATCCTCCAACTAAAGAAACAAGGATAACAAAGATCTATTGTGACTGCTAACGCCCAAGATAACCAGTAACACTATGACTTCAACATCATTGCAGAGAAAATCATCAACATTTCATTTTACAATGACAACTTTACACAGTTGCAATACTTAAGGAAGGAACAAACCAATACACCTGAGCCAACATCCATTTCATAGCCAAAGCAGACTCATGAGGGCCAAAAAGGACATATCTGTAATCGAACGCCTTAAAATGGGAGTTGGCCGAGCGGTGTCTCCCTGCTAAGAAATCGGAGCATAAGAAATGAAACAATGTTTGAACAATAACCCGACTAGGGTGGAGACCAACGAAAGGAGTAAAGGTGAGGTGCAGTAAATGCACAACACCTCCACACTACAAGTTCATTCAATTCTTAGTAAGCATCAACTACTAATCAACAAATCATCCAATTTGAACCATGCATCGAGACCAACAATATTTAATTTCCAAGAGCACCCCCACATCACATATTACCATATCCACTATACAGAAATGCATGTCAACTATGTTCTATAAAACCCCAATAAATCACATGGCTATCATATGTTATATAGGATTTTCCACAATCTTTTAAATGCATATAGTATAACATGTTAGCATAGGATAGTTTCTCCTTTTAATTTGGGTTCACATTGCTTAATTTCCTTTTAATTTACTTTCATTTGTTGTTACTAACATATGTCTGTTGCAGGTGTCCCAAGTAATAGATCCAAGAACAGATAGAAAAACATCAGTATAAAACTTGAGCTTGGAACAACAAGGGGACCATGTATAATATGCATGATCCATTTTCTAATAAAACAAGATATCGTCAACCATGAAAGCAGTGTTGAATAGTAGAATAACATCAAATGATCACTAGATTTGATCTTCAATCAACAAGGGGGTCCCACTTACTACTATTATTTAGCTTTTATAATAATAGGCTTTAGCAAAACTTTGTGGGAAAAACTTCGTTGCGAATTTAATCGTCAATAGGCACCACTTGCAAATGGTGTAAGAAATGTTCAAAGAGGAAACTTACCTAGAGCTCCCTCTTCTGCATGGGTAAGTAAACCCAAACAATGGTATCTACCAACAAATCAAGAAATCATGATTTCACAAGGTCGTAGCCAAGTCCATAGTATTCCCTTGTGATGAAGTCATTTCATGGCTAATCCTTCAAGAATATATTGAGAACAAACTAGTCATGGATACTTCTAGGAAATATATTTCCTCCTTCGAGCCCTCATCCCTAGAATTTTTCTATAAATTTCCACAACCACCTATCGATTGCATGGAGGAGTGGATTCTACATTTTTCCTTGAATTATCGTGACGTCCTCAAGAGCTAGTGGATCAATCCCAAACCATTTAAGGCTACAAGATTGGGAGATTATCTTACATAGCATTTAAGAATGCCATATAACATCATGGTGGCTTCAATCAATGGATTGTATGGAGAGGAGGATGCAATGCAGTTAAATAATCATGTGTGCCACTGATCCATCGAATCACCCAGACTAATGAAAATTTCAATTGGTCCTCTATTCCTTCAACGTTAATGGCTCAAGCCATCTCTAAGGCCAAACACACAGCCTCGGGCATTCCTCCAACATTATATTATGCCCTCCTATCTATTGGACATTTCTTCTGTAGTAAATAGTTTTCTAGGAATTAGCATGTTGAGACTAAATCCCTCCATGTCATAATTCCTTCCCAATATTCTGCAGTCTTTTCATTTTCCCTTTTCAATGCCAAGAAATTCGGGTTTCAATACTCAATTAGAAACCCATCCTTTGTATTTTTTGTTCTAATCAGAAAACATTATTTTGATTTAAGGAATTTGCATGTTCTATATCCATTGCTCTTCATCTATAATGGGTTAGTAAGACTTCACAAGATACTTACATAATTTTTCACTTAGAGAAGAGATTATAACATAGTGAACTTGAAAGTTTATGATGGAGAGGGATTGTGATACCTTGGTTTTAAGTCCTCAGATTTATAATATAGTTTTGTTTATTTGATGAAATACCAGAGTGCCTATAAATTTTAAAGGTTGGAGAGCCTAGAAATGTAATGTTTTGGATATTAATAATAAAAATACATCAATGGCTACAAGACAGACAAGGAAACGAGTTATAGGTAGCTACGATTCCACAAGAGAGAGGGGAATAAAGGGTTTATAGGGAGCTACTATTCCATGATAGCAGGGGGGGGGTAAAGGGCATAAGTATTTTTATTATATTTTATTCACCCATCTTAGATTTAGTTGGGAAAAATGGTTACATGAGCTTGTTGGGGGAGGCCATGCGGTTCTTTATTGCATGTAATTATTTAAACGATGTTTTTGGTTGTTTGGAGGTTCACCATTCATTGTTCCTCACTCATTTGGAATTCATTCCTCATTATTTATTATTGCTTACTCTTGTTCTGGGTTTTTGGGTATGGAAAATGAATTGTTGGAGGAATAGAGCCATTGCTTTCTGGTTGTAGGTAATTGTTGATTATTCCAGCAAGGAATTGCTTCTCTTGTGCATGAGAATGTTGATAGTTGTGAAAAGACTGTCCACAACTATGGATCCTTAGAGTTCCCAACATTGATATTTCCTAAAAAAAAGCACTGGAGCCCTAGAAAAAAAGTGGAACAACTTCAGGGATTGCATGGAAGTGAAGGAGGTTCATTTTTTTGGGTTGTGCAAGATGAGGGGGGAAGAGAGCTGGTAAACTAGGATTGTTGTGTTCTTGAGGAAGCTATGAGATCTTGTTAGTTGATTTGTGGTTCTTATAGAGCCGACCGAGGACCCTTCCTTATTGATTCATAGATTTGGCTCGAGGGTGGCCTGCTGTAGAAAGTTTATGTGCAACAAAGCCTAAGGTTGGGTGGAATGTCAAACGTCTACAACTAGTTGGTGAATTCTTATTTAAAAGATAAGTTCTATATGTGTTTTCTCTATAATTTATATTCCACTATGTATTAATTGTATCTGTGTCGAGTTTATAATAGGATTGTTGTTGCTATAAGATGCATTGGGCATTTTCATGTAATTAATTAATACGTTCTTGAATATTTCATGAGTTCTTGTCTAGCATGCATTCTTCTTAATTAATGAAAGAATGATAACCAAAATTTAGATTTTTCCCAAGAATGTGAATTTATAGGTACCCAAGTCGATGGGTATGCCACATATTGGTATTAGAGCGCATATAGCCAGAGGGTGCTTGGGTAGCTGGAGACATTTCTTGAAAATACAAATCTTTGTGAATATTGGAAAATTTTGGGAACTTTTTCGTACAATTATGTCAATATGAAATGGATACCACATGGTGAGTGACATGACGATGGTGATGTGGACTTCCATGGTGGTAGGTCAATGGCACAGTGGAAAGTCACCATGGTGGGGTGGAAGGCCCCAATGGTAGTATGGTAGACCACCATGGCGATGTGAAGACCAATACCATTGGTGGTATTAGAGGTTTGGGTAAGTGGTTTTGGAAAAATTTTAATCCTCCGAAATGGCTATGGGAGCACCATGTATACCTTCTGTAATATGGTGTTTTTAGAGGGTTGAGCACTATTAACTCCCATGTGATTCAAGCTTCAAAATCAAACTTGAACATTGATCGTTCGCTGATCTTCGTCACCATATCTAAGAGTGTGCATGTTGTGTGCCAAAGGTGAATGCATGGGATGGGACCATGCCATCACCACGACCAATGGGTGAGCATCATGTGGAGGTATGGTAGTGGAGGTGGGACCCTCCGATAGCATGGGTCACTATGGTGGTTCTATGTGGGAACCAATATGGGTGGGGTATCATATTAATAATATTTTTATTATATTTTAAAGCGTAAGGTAAAGGAGAAGATTAAGGAAAGAGAAAGGCGGAAGAGAGAGGTGCGAGGTAAATGATGAAGGAAGGAGGATGACGTGAGGATGACTGGGTAGGCGAGGATGGCTAGAGGGGTGACATGAATATTGGTTGTGGAGCCTTATTACCTTCCTGATTCATAAATATTTGTTTTCATCCATGTTTATACCCCATGAAGACTGTGTACCACAAAATACTATACACTCCTCCACACGGGGGAGGGGGGTTATAGGGGGGATTTCCCCCCCTTGTGTTGTCTAGAGGGATCGTCTCCCCAATTGGGGGGTCTAGGGGAAAGAGGTTCCCTTGGCAGTGGTTCAAGGGTGAAGCCCTCGAAGTAAAAATTTCCTTGTAAATGTATATTGTAATTTCATAGTAAATTTGGATCGTTCATTATAAGGTCACATATTTGATGGTAGAAGTTATGTTAGAGTTTTTTTCCCTAGAAAGAAACTATCTTTTATGAGGGAAATGTATTTTGGCTATGCATAATTATGAATATTGTATTCACAGAGAGGATACTATGAGAGAAAGAAGAGGATGTTACAATGGGTGTGATGTAGGTTGTATCCCTTCATTTTGTTGGATAATAAAAAGGAAGGACCTATAAATTTATCTGGTGGACATAGACCACACTTGGTGAACCACATATACCTGTGTCTCTATTGTATTGTGTATATTTTGTGTTTTATTTCCACATTTGTTTTATTTTATTTCTTTGTGATCCTAATTTTCTAACAACTGGTATTAGAGAAAAAGGTAACTCATAGGAAAAGAGGCTTCTTGGTTCGAGTGGGAGTAATGGTGGAAAATGTAAAGTTTAGGGTCGATAAATTTAACGACCAAAACTAACAGTTATGGAAGATGAATATGGAAGATTATTTATATCAGAAGGATCTATTCCTACCATTAGGTGGAATAACAAAGAAGTCGACAGCCATGAAGGACAAAGAATGGGAGATTCTTGATAGAAAGGAACTAGGAACGATACGGTTGAGCCTGATAATGTCGGTGGATTTCAATATTTCTAAAGAAAAGACAATGAAGGAGCTGATGGATGCATTGGATAAACTGTATGAAAAACCCTCGGTGTCCAATAAGGCATTTCTAATGAAGAGATTATTTAATATGAAGATGTTGAAAGGTGGGTCTTCTGCAGATCATTTAAATGAATTTAATATGGTTACTAATCAACAAAGTTCTGTAAAAGTGGACTTTGATGATGAGGTCAGGGATTTTCTAATCTTATGCTCATTACGAGAAAGTTGGAATGACTTGGTCATGGCTGTAAGTAACTTTGTCTTTGGTTCAAACACTTTAAAATTTGATGAAAGGGGAAGACAAAAGGATAGAGGAAAGGGCTCAAGGAACCACGAGAATTATAGGAAGGTCAGATCCAAATCTAGACTAGGAAATATAGATTGCTGGAATTGTTGGAAGAAAGGACATATGAAGAAAGACTGTAGAGCTCCAAAGAAACAAAGAGATGGAAAACATGAGAAAAATAAGGAAGCAAATGTAACAGGTGATGTGTTACAATATGCTTTGATTCTTTCAGTAGATAATATTTCTGAGTCCCGGGTAGTAGATTCAGGGGATTCATTTCATGCCACACCCCATAGGAAACATTTTATAGATTATGTTGAAGGTGATTTTGGACAGGCTCATTTGGGTGATGATGCACCATAAAAAATTGTTGGAATGGGAAAGGTAAAAATAAAGAAAAAGAATGGAAACCAATGGTTGTTGAAAGAGGTAAGACTGTTGGCACAGGGGCAGATCCAGGGTTTAACGCTTCAACAACACACCAAAAAAACCGTAACTACTAGCCCTTTCAGCAACACCTATGAAGCAGATGAATTCTCACCCTAGGTAGAGGCAGGGGTGGTTGTAGGACTCCAGTGTCTACAACCTAGCTGGGACACGGATCTGTGATTACAGTACCCTAGCAAAGCACTTAGTTGTTATCATTCATTAGTATCTAACCATTACTCACATTGAAGGATCAAACCCTTGTTATAGAACAACGCAGTATTCAATGAGATATAACACATTCAAGCACTTAGCATATATAAGCAAATCAGATCTAGTATTCATTCACATCACTATACACTAAGCTAACATATCAGATGCATCATACATAAATATAGTAGTACTAAGAATAAATCATATGAAAAATATAACAACCATAATGCAAAAATAAATCATAACAAATGATATACGTGGTTCACCCCCAGCTTGGGGCTACGTCCACCAATTCTTCTTCTCTTTATTATCTTATGTCAAGATTCTTACATGCACAAAGACACAAATTCCTACTCCACATAGGACAGGATATCTGCACGCACTTTGATAGATCCTCCTTCCCTGAGCTAGCTTACAACACAAAGTCTTCTTACATTTTGCAGACAAGCTTCTTACAACCGCTTGCACTTAGCTATGCAAGTCTCAACGCACAACATGCATAAATCATTCACAACTATTCACACTTAGCTTATCAGCTTACAACTTCTTGTTGTTGTTGTTACATCGCCTAGATATCTATTTATACATTACAAAAAGGCCTAAACATGGGTAAACACCTGGGATGACATCCCATACCCGTTACATTAGCCCAAAACCAAAAAATCATTAAATAAGGAGCCGATATTTTGTGATCTCCGCTTCGACTTGCACTCCACCTTCGATCAGCCTATCGAAGTCCAAAAATGGTAAAAATGACCAAGGATATCCAAAACTTGGTCAAGGGCCAACAGGCCCCCAACACTCACCTGTGGCTCATCCCGAGTCACTCTGCTCTGGGTAAATCTGCCTCAAAAGCCTCGATGTTGGCTCGAGCTTCTTCAACCTGCTTCTTCGCCAGGGCCTCCTGCTCGATGAACTCCTGAATAAGTGCCTCGTTCACAGGTCCTTCCAATCGTTGTTCAACTGTAGTGGTTACTTGTTCCATCTTTTCTCCTTGTACTTCAATCTCCTCAAACAGTTGGCAAGCTTCATCCTGGACTGGCTGGATCTTCTGAGTTACTTCCATGAATTTGATCTATATGGTATGGACCTATTTCCGAGCAGTGCGTTGTTCTTGGGAACTTTTCATTCTCTCAATTGTTGACAGGAGATTCAACTATGCTTGCACTGTTGTTTCTTGCTTCTTTTCCTCCTGGAGTTGTGACTCCAGTGTCTTTAGCTCAGGGTCCTCGGTAAGGCGCTCATAAGTCTGTGCACTTCGACTACTAAGTTGTTTACATTCCCAGGTTAATGCTTTGATTCACTCAACTGATCTTTTAGCAGTGGCTTCTCTCTGGTCTCGCACGTCCTGTGGAATGCTTGGGACTATTTGTAGCTCTAGATATGCTATTCTCTATTGAAGCTGCTGAATGGCTTCAACAAGCTTCGCCACTTGATTCTCTACTGGGTCTTCCTCCTGTTTCTCTAAGCCCATCACAGAGTGAAGTGCTCTGTTGAATGCTTCTTTCACTTCAACCTTCTCTACGAGCAACTGTTCTTTCTCTTGCTGGATATGTGCTTTCTCCTCTTCGAACTTCATTTGGAGGGCATCCTTCTCCTGTTGCGCAACTCGACGTTGTTCTATCACTTCCTCTTGTTCTTGATTTAGGGCCTCTGTGGCTTGTTCTTTTTCTTCCTGCACGCGACGAAGGCAATCTTCGGTCGCATCAGCTATTCTGCGGAGTCGACCAGGCTCATCTCCCAACTCTGTCTCTTCTAATGTCGGGGGCAGAGTTGAAATTGTGTGGCTGGAGTGAAGGGCTTGTTGTACACCTCTTAGCTCTGCTTCAATTCTGTAGTATGTGGTTTCCTATTTTTCTTCATTTCACTGTAAAAGATCTTCTGAGGTATCTGAGATAGCAGTGATGATTAGGTTGATTTCGTCCATTGTGAGTACAGTCTCCATCTGCGGTTTACTGGATTTGGATTTCTTCCACGAGGCAGGTTTCTTGAGGGAGACCTTTCGTTTCTGAGATGGCTCTATTTCATCAGGGGGATTCAGTGGTGGTGTTAGTTCACCTTGCTTATGCTTATCTTCCTCCCCATTGTTTTCTTCTTTATCTACTTCATCATCACCTCCTCCTCCTGGTGATTCTGAAGCAGTTTCATCTTATACATTATTCAGCTGTTGTGCCTCTTCTTTCTTCTTCTTTCTTCTACGTCCAGATGTATCGTACTCTTCACGGATAACCATCGGGCTTCTGATTAGATAAGGGTCAGACAATTCGTCCTGGTCAATCGGGATAAGGTACTCTACGGACCATTCCTTAGTGATTTCTTCCATATCCTCCTCTCTTAGATTATAGTAACTCTGCAACTCTTATTTGTGATCATCTCCATGCGCAGTGATATAAATAAAATGCCTATAAGCATGGAACTTAGCATAGGGCTTGAACCTGTGAAGGGTGTTTGGTGCCATACAAGGCAAGGACTCAATAGCCCTTTTCAACTGCAGGTAGTAGGTGTGGAACACCGCGTTCGACTGCCATTGTTTTCCCATATTGATCGTGTACTAAAGCATGGTGAAATTCTCCCTAAAGGTTCAAATGGCTAAATTTCAGGGAAGGTTGCTCCTTCCGGCATCTCTTAAGCAATGAACACGATGAGGATAAAAAACCAGCTAAAATGGAACTCATATCCCTAATCTTGAGCTTCGCGACAGTCCAATTCTAACTGGTTGACTAGGTAACTAGCCCAGTGCATTTGGAGTCCTTCCACGCATTTTCCAGCGAGGTCAATGGCAAACCCCGTGACCTGCATGGGTCTGTTATTCCTTACTAGCTTACCAACAATCAACTAGAAAGCAAGGCTCACTGCACCATTCTGAATGGAGGCTACCTTGTAGCCTCACATTCCCTTCTCCACATTGTCATAGGTATCTTTAATCCTCTGTGCCAGGGCATGGTCTTCAACCTTCCCTGGTTAAAATTCTTGTGGGTCTGCTCCCTGCATGCTTAAGTCGGTGATCCTATGGATCAACATTGGATCGACGGTGATGCTTTTGTCTAGCCAGAAATAACCACCGTGGAATCATGACAGTAGGAGTTTAACACATGTGTTAACCTCTTGGTTCCTTCCAAAATGTGGTATCTTCATTACATTCAAAATAGTGGACTGTGTGATGTTCATGGTCCACGTTTGGGGAATGATCATAGATTTATTTCCCTTCATCTTGGTCAAGTATTTGTGAGGTGCGAGCATGTCGTAGCTCTTGCGGTCTCCCAGATTGTAGTTGTTGATCTTCAGGGTCAAAATCTTATCTAGCTGTGGTTTAACTAAGCGTATCCCTTTTGGGAGGTATGCAGTAATCAGAGTATAGTCGCAGTCCCTTGGGACACTGTCATGACTCACCACACTGACCAGAGGCGGGATGTAGTTGGGAAGGATTGATGGGATTAACTTCGCATTTTCCAAGTCACCTCGATGATTGGTTCTTTTCTTGGCTACAACTCGGGCTGGTCTGTATTCGCAAGTAGTTGATAGAGAGGCTTGCACTCCTCTCATCGATGAATCTTGAACCCCTATGGACATTACCTTTTCAACCATTAGATCGATTAGAATTTCCCCCACTTACTTTTCTACTGCGCTGAGTTCATGTGACATGAATGCTCAAGATGGGATAAATAAGGTCGATGAACAAACACTCAATGCAATAGAACAGGTGGTGAAGTCTCAGTAAACACAGCGCGGTAGTAGTCATCTCTCTATGGTTTCGAATAATCACTATTTGCAAAAGTGTTCTCAGTGCAACGTTCGATGGGATAAATAGGTAATGTCGTAATAGTTTCTTCCAACGGGTCGAAAAGATTTCATCAATGCAATTCCATCCATTATGGAATGGTCCCAATGGCCCAATGGCAAGATTTCCGGTCATAAATGTGTTTCTAGTCATTCCGGAGCGTCCGTCTAATGGTCATAATGCCTCCAACGGTTATATTGCTCCTCCATGGCGAAGTGCCAATATGAGCTATTTTGATATTTTGGTGAAGTTCAAATTCTGGAGACCTTCCTTCTACGAAGTCTTCTCTGGAACTTCCTGTAATTTCTCTAACTTTGATTTCTTCTTGCTGAGATTTCTACCCTTCTTTCCTGTGATCTCCATCTTGGTATTCCTTTTTTCATTCTGATTCTTATCTTCTCTTGGCATACTAACTTCGCGTTGTTGATGATATTTCATAGGGTTTAATGGAAATACTTATTCTTTATCTGAGGTAGATGCTCTACTCTTTTGTACAGACAGGTGTTTCAAGTCTTCTTATGTTCTTTCAACTTCGACATTCATATTTTTGGTCCTTAGTATCTTCGACTGGCCTTCTTGTTATTTCAGTAGGTGCGCTATTCTCCTATCCAAGGAATCTCTGAGTTCTTTCTTTTTCTGTTCTAGGGCTTCCTCTTTTTGTTTTCTTCATATCTGATCTTTTTCGATCTAAGTTTTTCCTAGTAATATAGAAAATGGGGTGTTGTTCTCAATAAATTTAACAACCTCAAAGTATTCCTCTATCGAAGTTCCATGAGCACTCATAGATGTCTGGGTAAGTCTTCCACATAGGGTTATTAGATTTCCTCTAAATAATCCTATTCCTCCCAATGAAGGAATCATAGTTGGATTTTCCATGGTTTCCCAAGTTCTTTCTGTCATAATATTCACCCATGTTTCCTCATCTAGAACACAGTCTATGTCGAAGTCTCCTATTCTTACTTCTATGCATCTTTTCTCTTTTAAGACATCTGATAAGTCGATATCTTTGTGATCATCCAGGGTTTCTTTCATTTGTAGTAATACATTCTTTGATTCTTTTTGGGGTTCTACCATAATCTTAATATCTTGGCCTATCTCATGGTTTTCTTGTCTCATATTCATTCTTTCAACCTTAGCAATCATTATAGGGCAATCCAGAACTTCATGGTCCCTAGCTTTACAACAAAGACAAATAGGGTTTCTACTAGGGAATTGCTTAGAAATATGTCCCAGTCTTCTGCAAATGTAACAAAGAGTTAATCCTCTCTTTCTCTTAAATGATCCCCAACCTTTCCTATACTGCACACTAGGATCACAGTAACTAACCTGCAAAAAAATCTTTCTAGGATCCTGCATCCATTTGTTAGTCCAAAAATACTTTCTATGCATAGGAATAACATATATTTCATTATCTCTATCAAATCCACTCATATCAAACCTTATTTCTTCTAGCCGTGCCCTAGTTTTCAGACTAAGACAAAATTTATCAAACATACCTAGATCCATACTTTTGAAATAAAAATTTCCACTTATCTTCTTTTAACAGAGAACAAAGATTTCAGATCTTACCTTTTCACTTAAATTTTTTCACTATTCTCACCTTTAGCAGAGCGCAAAGCTTCCAGATCTTACCTCTTTTCTTCAGATTTTCTTCCTTCCTTGGCATAGAGCTTCGCAAGTTAAGTGGAATATTGCGCACTACAACAACAGATCTACGCAAAGAGATTTTTCTCTTCCTCGGTTCCCAACAATCATAGTTTCATGTCTTCAACACCACACCAACAAAACCCTAACTACCAGCCCTTTTGGAAACAACTGCGAAGCAGATGAAGTCTCACCCGAGGTAGAGGCAGGGGTGGTTGTATGACTCCAGTGTCTACAACCTAGCTGGGACATAGATCTGTGATTACAGTACCCTAGCAAAGCACTTAGCTATTATCATTCATTAGTATCTAACCATTACTCACATTGCGAGATCAAACCCTTGTTATAGAACAACACAGTATTCAATGAGATCTAACACATTCAAGCACTTAGCATATATAAGTAGATCAGATCTAGCATTCATT
Organism: Picea mariana; assembly: GCA_032191745.1. Lineage (NCBI taxonomy): Eukaryota > Viridiplantae > Streptophyta > Pinopsida > Pinales > Pinaceae > Picea > Picea mariana. The sequence goes on along the minus strand of JASDQU010101790.1, from coordinate 225,614 downwards.
CACATCACTATGCACTAAGATACTATATCAGATGCATCATACATAAAGATAGCAATACTAAGCATAAATCATATGAACAATATAACAACCATAATGCACAAAGCAATCATAACACAGGATATACGTGGTTCACCCCCAGCCTGGGGCTATGCCCACCAACTCTTCTTCTCTTTGTTATCTTCTATCAAGCTTCTTACATGCATAGAGCCACAAAATCCTACTTCGCATAGGACAGGAGATCTACACGCACTTTGACAGATCCTCCTTCCCCAATCTAGGTTATAGCACAAATATTTCTTACAGTCTTCACACAAGCTTCTTAAAACCACTTGCACTTAGCTCTGCAAGTCTCAATGCACAACATGCACAAAGCATTCACAACTATTCGCACTTTGCTTATCGGCTTACAACTTCTTCTTGTTGTTGTTACATCGCCTAGATATCTATTTATACATTACAAAAGGGCCTAAACATGGGGAAATCCCTGGGCCAACATCTCATACCCATTACATTAGCGTAAAACCCAAAAAACCTTAAATAAGGGGCCGATATCACACGATCTCCACTTCGACTTGCACTCCGCCTTCGACCAGCCTTTCGAAGTCCCAAAATGGTAAAAATAACCAAGGATCTCCAAAAATTGGTCAAGGGCCAACAAAGACATGTTCCAAATCTAAGGAAAAATCTAATTTAAACATGGCAGTTGGCAAGTGAAGGTTGTATATCTGTATTTACAGATAAGGTATGGAAGGTCACCAAAGGATCACTGGTGATAGAAAAATGAGAGAAGGTAGGTACATTGTATTTATGTACTGGTAATACTGACTCTTCTATCTCTTTAGCTTCTACAGGAGTGGATACAACACTTTGGAATCATAGGCTTGGACACATGAGTGAGAATGGGATGAAGATACTTCACAAAATAATTTTTTTGCAAGATCTTAAACAAATTGATTTGGATTTCTGTGAGCATTGTGTTTATGGAAAACAAAAGGGATTCATATTTCTCAGAGTCAGAAAAGAAAAGAAGAGTGAAAGGTTAGATCTTGCTCATACATATGTATGGGGACCAAATAAAGTATCATATCTTGGTGGCTCTCATTATTATGTTACTTTTATTGATGATGCAACCAAAAAAACTTGGGTTTATTGCATTCGACAAAAATATGAAGTTTTTTATACTTTTAAGAAATGGAAATATTTGGTTGAGAATGAGACAGGAAAAAGGTTGAAGTGTCTCTGATAAAAAAAATGGATGTAAATATCTGAACAAGGTGTTTGATGATTACTGCTCCTACCATGGGATTCGTACAGAGTATACAGTTCCAGGAACACCACAAGAAATGGTGTGTCAGAAAGAATGAATAGGACAATCATGGAGCGTGCAAGGAGTATGAGATTGGATGTTGGGTTTCCCTTACAGTTCTAAGTAGATGCTATAGATATTGTTGTTTACTTAATAAATAAAGGACCTTCAAGCTCTTTGGATGGTGGAATATTCTTTTTGAAAGGTAAAAAGGTAAAATATTCTTTTTGAAGACTATTGGTTGTGAATTATTTCTTCATATTGATAAAGAAAATAGAAAAAAAGCTTGAGGAAAAATCCAAAAAGTGTACCTTTATTGGATACATTGTTAATGATTTTGGTTATATCTTATGGGATTATGAAAATCACAAAATCATTAGGAGTAGAGATTTCATATTCAATGATAAGGTCATGTACAAAGATCAGTTGTAGGGAAATAAATAGGAAATAGAAAAACTAGAATACACAGTGCTTGATGAGATCACTAAAAAAGAAATTCCAAAGGTACCAGAAAATCAAAATGTACAACAACAGGAGAAGTAGGTACCTCAAACTCCTACAAGTGTTGTTAGAAGATCTACCAGTTTAAGTAGAGCCCCTGAACGATAGTCTCCTTCATTGTATTATTTATTGTTGATTGATTTTGGTGAACCAGAATGTTAGGAAGAGGCAATGTAGGTAGACACTAAAAAGAAGTGGGAGCAAGGCATGAAAGAGGAAATGGATTCCCTGGTAAATAAATAAACTTGGTATTTGGTTCAGTTTCCTGTAGCAAAAAGAGCATTGCAGAATAAATGGGTTTATAAGTTGAAGGAAAAAGATGGAGGCAAAAATTGGTACAAGGATAGACTTTTTGTAAAGGGGTTTGCAGAAAATAAAGGTATATATTTTGATGAAATATTTTCTCATGTTGTTAATATGGCTTAAATTAGGACTATTTAAGTCTTGTGGCAGTAGGAGATTTACATCTTGAACAATTAGATGTAAAAACAACTTTTCTCCATGGGGATTTGGAGGAAGTAATTTATATGAAAAAACCACATGGGTATGAGGTCAAAGGGAAGGAAAATTTGGTATGCAGGTTGAAGAATAGCTTGTATGGCCTAAATCAAGCTCCAAGGAAGTGGTATTTGAAGTTTGACGGGTTTATGACAGAACAAGGTTATAGTAGATGTCATTTTGATCACTGTGTTTATTTTAAAAGGATAGAAAATGGAAGTTATATTATCTTGATATTGTATGTAGATGGAATTCTTGTTGCATTTCTAATATGCAGGATATAAATGAGCCCAAGAAGAAATTTTCTAATTCATTTGCAATGAAAGATTTAGGTGCTGCAAAGAGAATCCTTGGTATGAGAATAACAAGAGACATGAAAAATTGCAAATTGACATTGTCTCAGGGTGAGTACATAGAAAAGGTGTTTGAGAGGTTTAGAATGAATAATGAAAAACTAATTAGTACACCTTTGGCCAACGATTTCAAATTAACCAAAGAAATGTGTCCCAAAACATAGGAGGAGATAGAATACATGTCCAGGGTCCCTTATTCATCAACAGTTGGTAGCTTGATGTATGTAATGGTTTGCACAATACCAAATATTGAAAATGCAGTGGGAGTTGTGAGAAGTTATATGAACAATCTAGGTAAAGAACATTGGGAGGCAATAAATTGGATTCTTAGGTATTTGAGAGGTACTGCTACTCATGCATTATGTTTTGTAGGTTCAGACACTGTTCTACAAGGATATGTTGATTCAAATATGGTAAGTGATAAAGATAGCAGGAAGAGCACCATGGGGTATGTTTTTACTATAAGTGGAACAACAGTAAGTTGTATTTCAAAACTGCAAAAGGTTGTTGCACTTTCAACAATAGAAGAAGATTATGTTGCTGCTACAGAGGCTAGTAAATAAATGATTTCATTAGAGAGGTTTATGGAGGAATTGGCAAAGAAGCAGGAGAATAGAAGGTTGTACTGTGAAAGTGAGAGTACCATTCATCTTGCAAAGAACTCATCCTTCCATTTAAATACTAAGAATATACGTCTCATTTATCATTTCATACAATTCGTCTTGGAAGATGGACATTTGAAGTTGGAAAAGATACATACTAGCCAGAATCCTGCAAACATATTAACAAAGGGAGTAACTAGGTAGAAACTGAGTTCCTACTCAGTTTCAGTTGGTCTTCAAGCATGGAGGTGAAGATGGGAAATTTTCCAGGTCTAAGAAGTATCATAGTCCAGCAGATACAACATTGGTGGAGTTGTTGAGATTAGTCTCCAAGTGGGAGATTGTTGGTTGTGGAGCTTGATTATCTTTCTGATTCATAGGTATTTGTTTTTAGTCGTTTTATACCCCATGAAAAATGTACACCCCGGAATACTATACACTTCACCACTCGGGGGGGAGTTACAGGGGGGATTGCCCCCCTGGTTGGGTCTGGTGGAAAGCAAGAGTTCGGGGGAAAATCCCATGAAGGAAAAATTTCCTTGTAAATGTATATTGTAATTTCATAGTAAATATGGACCGTTCATTATAAGGTCACAGATATAATGGTAGAAATCATGTTAGTGTTTTTTCCCTAGAAGGAAACCCTCTTTTATGAGGGAAATGTATTGTGGCTATAAATCATTGTGAATATTGTTTTTTGAGAGAGCATATTGTGAGAGAAAGAAGAGGAAGTTATAATGAGTGTGTTGTAGTTTGTATCCCTTCATTTTGCTAGATAATAAAAAGGAAGGATCTAGAAATTTCTCTGGTGGATGTAGCCCACACTAGGTGAACCACATATATTTGTGTCTCTATTGGATTGTATATCTTTTGTGTTTTATTTCCACATTTGTTTTATTTTATTTCTCTGCGATCTTGTTTTTCTAACAATGGAATCCCCTTAGGGTGCCATCTGGACCCATGGTGCCACATCAATAGCCATGTCAATAGATGCCACATATGCAAAGAATAACCTATGTTTCAAAAAAAGAACCATGTTTCGAGCCAATATCATATTTTGTCCATAACTATAGTAGAATAAATCATATGGATATAACATTTTATGTGTTTAGTCTTGAGGAGGGTTACAAAAGTGCTAGTGAGGGCCACTAGCCATTTCCTCTTGAGTTTTCTAGAAAGTTCAATATAGCGATTTTTAAATATCCAGGTCCAATTCAATGACCTACATATAGATTAATATCAAAATTTTAGACAGAATTCAAAAATAAGACACAAAAATATTCTGTGAATTAATTGGCCAAATTCAAAGGGGTTTGAAATGGAGATGTTGAGACCGGCTAAAATCCACTATTCGAGACCACTTTTTGGGATTTTTTGGGATTTTCAAAGGAGGAAAAGTGACCCCATGTTATGAACCAAGGGGAGAATATATAGGGCTAAATGTATATGATATGACCCCAAGGGGTGGAATATATGGGTCAAGGAGTGGAATATATGGGTTCCACACTCATATTTTGTACATGGTGTGTACTTCTGTTCTGTTATGATATTTTAATCTTTTGGATCATTACACCCCATATCAAAAAGGTGGAAAATTTTATTTACTCAACATTTTGTATAATAATCAAGACAAACATTTCTTTAGTGAAGTTTTTCCATAAGTGCACAGATTGGGAGATAACCAGTTTTTTCAAAAATTCTAAAGTATAGAAAAAATGTAAAAAAGACAAAGTTGTAAATTCCAAATTGTTGTGGAATCTTACTAGAACAACATATGGGGAATATGAACATTTTTATGTGTTCACCATCATGAATATTATCAGTTCCTGATACAAAAATTTTCTTGGTTATTGATGGATTTTCTTCTGTAGTTGAAAGAAGTGGGCCTCCTAGTAAAATTGAACTAGTAGAGATGGTGTATGAATTTGGTGAAAATGGATTTTTCAGGAAGATCGAGGCATTGGAATGACTGTTATAAATATAAATAAGAGGAGAATAACCTTGAATTATTAGAACTTGGAGAATTGTGATACAATTCTTTATGAATTGAGAAGAAGAAGCACTTGTAACATTAATTGATTTTTTTTTATAATATGAATCACTCTAACAAAATGGTTGCTTGCATATTTTGCACAATTAAGGGTATAATCATATTAGTTCAAACCTAGGATTTCATATTAGAGACATGGGATATGAAAATGGAACCTTTAGTTATGAGAGATAAGCCAAAGGCAAACATATCAATGTGGGTAATGCATAGACAAAATATAATGGACACAAGAGCATAATGGAGCCAACAGAACGAGTAGAGACTGTCAAAAGTTTGAGAATGGAAGTGTAGAGTTATGGAGCTGATAATTTCTAGCATAATGAAAAAATAAGAGGAAAAAAATTAAATCAGTGCTAAGATGATGCAAATCCTAAGCTAGTTGCAAGGAAAGTGAAGAATGGATCATTCTCAATACATGAGGAAGAATACAAACATCATGAAAGAAGAGATAACTATAGAATATCTAGTCACTCAATCAGTTCTAGTAGATCTCATAGACATGACCACTCACCTACTCATTCAACTAGTAAGTATTATGACATGGAGATTCAAGGAGCATCCTAGAAGTGTCACCTATTAGGCATCAAAGAAGAAGATATGAGTTAGATAACTTGAAAGGATAGCTTAGGAAGATTAAGCCACCAACCTTTAATGGTGAAAGAAAAATGGGAGATGGTATTGAAACCTAGTTTCTTGGAATCATGAAATATTTTCATTTGCAAAACTACTCATCTAACTTAGAGGACAGGGTTTCCACATACCATTTGCATGGAAATGTTTCTCTATGGTGGAATTAGCTGAAGCAAGTTGAGAATATTGAAGAGAAAAAAATCTCTTGGAAAAATTTCAAGAAATACTTCCAGGAGTACCTTGAACTCAAGCTAAGAAGCATGACCATGGAAGAATATGAAAACGAGTTATTGAAGTTGCTAAGGTATGTGATATTTATCAAAGAGTATAAGGTAAAAATAAAAAGGTTTTTGAGTGGAATTCCATCTTTTTATAGAGATAAAATTTGATATGATGAACCAAATTTTTTGACAAAGACCATTAGGAAGGATAAGTACCTGTATGAGCAAGGAAAATGTAGGGATTATTTTTAGAAATCTTGGAAGGGTAAGAAGAAGGAGAAATTTGATTAGAGAATGAAGGGATTCAAACTTCCTTTCAATAAAAATAGTGCTATCACAAATCAACAAGATCAATCTGCGAAGAATGAATTCAAGAAAGAAGACTCATTGGGAAAAAGGGGAAGACCTCCAATCAAATGTTGGGAATGTGAAGAATATCACATGTATAAGGATTTCCTCACATAGAAGACAAAATGAGGACACAACACAACATCAAAGAGGATACAATAATAAAATACATGGGAAAAAATATTCCAAGGATATATGCAACGCTGGAAGATCGACAAGAAGAACAACAACAATCCCATATGATTGAGGTGGAAGGAAAGATCATAAATAATCATGTTTCTATTTTAATTGATTCATGAGCAAGACAAATTTACATTGATCCTAAAGTAGTAGGCATATTTCAGTAAACTTGAAATATCATGGTTGGTTCAACTAGCCACTGGAACCAAAAGAAGGATCAATGAGACTATAATAGATTGTTCAGTAAATCTAAATGGTGTAAATCTAAATGTTGATCTGAATATTATACCATTAGGATCTTACGATATCCTAATTGGAATCAACTGGTTGGACAAGCATCATGTTGTCCTAGATTTCCATAATAAGACATTTACCTGTCTTGATGAAAAAGGGAAGAAGAGGACTGTGAAAGGAATACCAAGACCCATTTTTGTAAGGGATATTTCATCCTTACAACTAAAGAGATGTTTTAAGAAATGATCTCAATTGTATACAACTCATGTGGAGGAGCCAAAAAAGTCCAAAGGGCCAAGCCTTGAAAATTTTCCATTATTGCAAGAGTTTGAAGATGTTTTCGAAGAAATATCAGGATTGCCACCAAACATGGATATATATATTTAACTATTTATTTAGTACCAAGGGCTTCCCTAGTGTAAAAAACTCCTTAAATAATGAGTACACCATAATCAAAAGAATTACAAATGTAGCTAGAATAATTGTTGATGAAAGGGTACATATTGCCAAGTGTTTCACCTTGGGCAACACCAATACTCTTTGTGAAAAAGAAAGATGGAATGTTGAGGCTGTGTATTGACTTTATACAACTGAATAAAGCCATTGTGAAGAAAAAATACCCTCTACCCATAATTGATGATCTCTTTGAACAACTAATAGGGGAAAATATATTTTCAAAGATATACTTGAGATCAGGATATCACCAGGTCAGAATCAAGGAAGAAGACATCAGTAAGACAACTTTTAGAACCATCTATGGGCATTATGAATTCGTAGTGGTGCCATTTGGATTAACCAATGCACTAGTTTTATTTATGTGCTTGATGAATGACATATTCATAAATTATTTGGATAAGTTTGTCATTGTGTTCTTGGATGACATACTTATCTATTCTAAGTTAGAGGAAGAGAATGAACATCACTCGAGGTTGGTGTTGCAAGTTATAAGATAACATCAGTTGTATTCCAAGATAATAAAGTGTTCTTTTTATTAAGAGTAGATCCATTATTTGCGACACATTATTTCAAAAGAAGGAATAACAATGGATCCAAAGAAGATAGAATCCATTAGATGATGGCCATCACCCAGGAATGTTTCTGAAATTATATATTTTATGGAATTATATGGATACTATATGATATTTATAATAGGGTTCTCTAAGATTTCTCATTCCATCACTTCTTTACAAAATAAGGGAATTAAGTTTGAGTGGACAACCAAGTGTAAATAAAATTTTAATCTATTGAAATAATTACTTACCAATGCACCTATATTGAATATTGATAACCCGGATGAGAATTTTGTGGTATGTATAGATGTATGCAAATAAGGACTTGGTGTAGTCCTCACTAAGAATGGAAATGTCATTAGTTATGAGTCCAAAAATATTAAATAACATGAGAGGAATTATGCCACACATGAATTGGAGCTTGTTGTCATAGTTCATGCATTGAATATTTGGATACATTATTTAATGGGGAAGAAATTTGAATTAAGGACAGACCATAGTGGTTTGAAATATTTTTTTGAAAAACCAATTTTAAATGCCAGGAAAACAAGATGGCTCAAATTTTTAAGTGAGTATGAATTTTACATCAAGCATATCAAAGAAAAATAAAATAAATTTGTTGATGCACTCAGTAGAAGAGTACATTTCATGCATGCTACAACCATTAGTATGCATCTGTCATATTTAAAGAGAAGAATTTTAGATGTTGTTGTTATGGACCAAAATTACCTACAGGGAAAAGAAAGATTACATGACAAAAATGTACAATAGAAATTTAAAGAGTATAATATGGGAAAATACAGAGTACTTATGCATAAAAATAGAATTTACTCAGGAAGTTGGTGCTAAAACAAATGCATAATGTTCGATATGACGAACATCCTGGTTAGTAGAAAATAATTACAACATTAAGAAACCAATACATTTGGACAGGAATGAAGAAGAATGTTTCTGATTACATTTCCATATGTATGGAATGTGAAAGAGTGAAATATGAACATAGACTACCAACGGGTTTGCTACAACAACTACCAATTCCAAAGAGTAAATGGGAAGTGGTAACCATTGATTTTATTACCAAATTTCCTTGGAAACAAAGGCAACATGAATTGATAATGTTAGTGGTAGATAATTGAAAAGGCTACTCACTTTGTTCTAGTGAAGATGACTCATACAATAGATAATATTGCATAAACGTTTATGAGGGAAATTTCTAATTTGCATGGAATACCAAAGGAAATTGTTTCAGGTAGAGATATAAAGTTTACTTCAAAATTTTGGAGGGAAATATTTAAGGGATTTGGTACAAATATGAACTTTAGCATAGCATACCATCTAAAATAATATGGGAAGAAAAATAGAGTTAAACAAGCGATTGAATACATGTTAATAATGTATGTTATGGATAAGCCATCTAAGTGGGAATATTACTTTATTTTTGTTGAGTTCGCCTACAATAACAGGTATCAAGATTCATTGAAGATGATCCCATTTGAATCTTTGTATGATAGAAAATGAAATACTCCAATGAGTTGGGACAACCTAGTAGACAAGGTACTTGGGCCAGAATTGTTGAAGGATATGGAAGACTAGATGGTTAAAATTAAGAAGAACTTGAAAACAACTCAAGATAGACATAGGATTTACGTATCTAAGTATATGACATGTAAATAATTTAAAGTGGGAGAGAAAGCACTTTTGAAAGTGAATCCCAAGAAGATCTCAATGAAATCGGGCAGTTGTACCAAGATAGCAGTCATATTCTGTGGTCTATTTGGGATATTGGATAGAATAGGGATAGTTGCATGTATGATTGCATTTCCTACTTCCATGAATGTGCATAATGTATTTCATGTATCGTTTTTGAAAAAGTAAGTGCATGATCCTAACCATGTTATGTTGGGTATATGTTATATTATTTTCATGACCAAACCTAGTGTCTTCGCTGCACTAGGTGCCTGGGGGGTTGCATAGGGGGTGCATCCCCCCTGCCAAGGAGGTCAAAAGGGGGAAGCGCCCATGATTTGTTTTTGGGTGGTTTTCACTTCCATTTTTTTAGTAGTTTTTCAGCACATGGATTTCACCAATGGTTTTCTAATTATGGTTAAGGAATTAAGGTTGTTGACTAATGTGACTATGTTTTAGATGGGGAAACAACTCAATATTTGGACAACATAGCTCTATAAATGATTCTTCCTCTCCATGCTCAATACGTTCCTTCTTTATATAGGTCCTTGGAATAGTCTCGAGAGAGCTTCTAGATCTTCTAGAGACCAATGGATACTCGAATAATGTGAGTTCCAAGGCTCATTCCATGAAGAACCAACTCATCCCTCTCTTACTTCTTCTGAAATCCATGAATCTAGAAGGTTGAAAAGGTCATCGTTGGTTTCACTATAGTTGACCAACAATGACCATCGCTTTTTGTCTCATGTATGCCCCATGATGACCCTAAAAATGACTCAAATCCTAAGCTAGATATATGTCTTGGATTTCATCTTCTATTGGATTCTATTTTTTCCCTGTAGGGTGGAAATTAGCTATAATATATTCCCCCTAATGTGTGAGTTCAGGAAATGAATGGATGGCCAAAAATCATTATAATAAAATAGTGTTCATGAGAGGCAAAGTGAGGAGAGATAAAATAGGTTCGGTGGTCAAAGAGGACCTGGAATCAAACACTAAGGATGAATGCAATATTCCAGATATAATATAGTATGAAGAACATAAATGTTTAGCAAGAAATAACAGAACAAAAGTTATATAACCAAAACAATATTAGAATAATACTAGAATAACACTAGAAAGAGCACCTTTATTAATGATAGAAATGTTTACTTGCCTCTTAGAGGGGGAAACCTCCAACAGAGCATAGCTATATTACAATAATATTCAACAAAAAAATTCTCATGCCCTAGATTTTTATTTATACTAAATCTATCTACCAAAAGACCAATCTAGAGGAAGATCTTATAGAAGCATAAGCTTCTATTAGGTCTTCTTACATTTGAATTATTCTCCTTATTACTAGTCTTTATTAATATTTTCCTTTATTACATGGAAAATATATTATTATACCCACATGAGGGGTTAGGGAGGTTAGGTCCCTAACATGCCCTTCCCCTTAAAAAATAGCCTTGTCCTCAAGGCTTGAGATGAGGAAATTGTTACAAAATGGTAGCAGGATCCCAAGTGGCATCTGCTGGAGTTGTATCTTTCCACTGTATGAACACTTACTTGATGGTGCACTGATGGATATGGCACTCACGTTGGTCCAAGACTGCTTGTGGATACAACTGGATGGATGCTTCTTCATCCAACTCGGGGAGGTTGGTTTGAGTTTGGAACTTAGTGCCAATCTTCTTCTTTAAGAAGGAGACATGAAAAACATGATGGATCTTAGAACGACTGTGATGGGTGTTCTATATGAACTAAAAACACACTAAAAACTCTCAATTAAATTGTCAAACTGGGGTAATTAAACTTAGAGTTGTAGAAAAATATATGCCAAGGTAGAAGGGCTGGTAGTAGTATAGTCTAACTAAGGAAGTGGCTATATAAGGGATAATCTATTCAAGCAAAGCTATCTAATGAGAAAACCCTACTAAGAAACTTGAAGCTGTGTAACCTAAGTAATTTTGGACCAAGGATCGATGGATGGTTCTAGGAAAACAAGTGAAAACCCTACTTGAAGCAAACTAGTTCACCAATAAGCAAAAGCAACTATTTAAGCATAACAATAAACATATAGCAAAAGCAAACTACTTTAACTAGCCTACCTAAATTCAATGAACAACTAACCTATGAAAGCAAGCAAATAAACAATCAATTATACTATCAAATGAAGAATAGACAAGTAAGAAATTTAACTTATTAAAGAAAGTAAACAATTAACTAACCTAGGATAACTTCTACAGCAAGTAAACTAAGTAAGACTACTCAATAAGCAACTAACTAAAAGACAAGTGAACTCTATTCTTAATACAACTATTTCTAATTTACAAAAGGAAATCTATTTAATGGAAAGAAAAAAGAACTAACAACTAACCTTTAATCTATGATAAGCAAATTTGTTCTTTAATCTACCAAAGCAAACGACTATCTATCCTACAACAACAATAAAACTATCTTTTGATCTATGAAAGAAGGAAACTATATTTTAACCTATGAAAACTCAAATATAGTGTTGGTGGTTGTGTGAATGTCTCCGATGTCTTATAATATCTCGATGGAACTTGACAACGAAAGATAATTCAAGAGTTATAAGCTCAATATTGATTTCAATGGCAAAGTGGAAAGTGTGAATTAAACAATCCAGTGAGAATTTAGCCATCATAGAAACAACGTCAATTACCCTGCATATTCAAGTGATTATTAACCATCAACAGTATAATGAGATTATAATTGTACTCTATGTTATGTAAGAAAAACTCATAATTAAATTTATTCATTAACTAAAGACTAGAATTGCATCCTAATTCTAGGAAAGAAATTTCATAAAGTAAAACTATGGTATACCTATTTCAACAATTCAAATTGCAAAAAGGAAAATGCTTGTAAACGAAAATTAAACATGATTCTTAGCATATAAAAAAGTAAACTAATGAATAAATTAATTAACAACTAGCTAAGCAAAATCTAAATGATAATTGAATAGGAAATCTACAAATAAAGATTGAAGCTAACCCTATCCATCCAACGAAGCCTCGTTAAAGAAAACATAAGCTAAAACTTTGTTCTACTCTTTTTTAAACTTGATTTTAAAAGCATAAATAAAATACAATCTAATATTTAATCACACACGGGGTTAGTGTATGAGTTTGAAAACTCATTCCTTACTAACTACAAAATCAATGCATATTAACAAAAGCCTTCATACTAACTTGCAAAAGAGAATTAAAAGAGTTAAACTATAACAAAAAACTATATAACAAAGAAATAAAAGAACAGTTCATGTATAGGAAATAAAAAAAGACATCTAAGCTATGGAATTCTCAAATAAACTCATAGAACAATTACCAGACTGCTGGTGGGCCCCCCAGCAAGTCGTGGTCACTTCTCAAATGCACACCACAAGCTTAGCAAAATGATTTCACCATTAAAACTTGAAAAACACAGTCTTATATAATTTTGGCAATTGAAAACGGAAAAAACAAAGGAAAATTGTGTTTGTCTCTAACACACAAGTTCTTCTACTGCTTAACTATTGTATGACCACCACAGTGGTATTTATAAGATTTATAGACCAAGTGGTAGACTGTTGGAGGGTCGAACCACTTCTAAAAATAGTAAATTACATTAATGGTGCCCTAACTACCGAAATGGTGCAAGCTAATAATCACCCTGCTCAACAGCCCAAACCGAGTTGTCAAGAGTTTAGTAGTTGGAGGGGGAAATCAAGAGAAAAACCCATGTTCTTGATTCTCCCACCACTAGCCTCCAATACCATAACCTCCAAATCACCCATCATTTTTGTGCAAGACGAGGTGCTGGACGGAGTGCCGGACTAGGTACAGGATTGGGTAGCAGATGGAGTGCTGGACTAGGTGCCGGAAGAAGAAACATGATGTGATTTTGCCCTGTAACACCAAAAAACATGAATTAGATTCTTGGAAACATAAAAACATAATGAATTATACTCAAGATCAACATAAACATGAATTATGCATACCTGGTGTAGATCATAGCGTTTTGGCACAAAATTCTTCAAAAAGCTTCTCCAAAACA
>JASDQU010101790.1:173782-211904 GCA_032191745.1 Picea mariana | reverse complement strand
CAAGAGAAAAACCCATGTTCTTGATTCTCCCACCACTAGCCTCCAATACCATAACCTCCAAATCACCCATCATTTTTGTGCAAGACGAGGTGCTGGATGGAGTGCCGGACTAGGTACAGGATTGGGTAGCAGATGGAGTGCTGGACTAGGTGCCAGAAGAAGAAACATGATGTGATTTTGCCCTGTAACACCAAAAAACATGAATTAGATTCTTGGAAACATAAAAACATAATGAATTATACTCAAGATCAACATAAACATGAATTATGCATACCTGGTGTAGATCATAGCGTTTTGGCACAAAATTCTTCAAAAAGCTTCTCCAAAACATGAAAAACACATATATACATTCGACAAAAGTATCTAATTACTGTCATAAAAATGATCATATCTCACGCCCAATAGACTGGGCAAAGCTAAGTGATAATCCACCTGTACCAGACGCTTGAGAATTGTATAAGGACCATAAAATTTGGGCACCAGTTTCTGACAATGTTTGGCCTTGAGTGAAGTCTTCTTATAAGGTTGCAGTCGAAGAAACACCTAGTCTCCTTCAACAAATTGATGTTCATAGTGACCTTGATCTGCTTGTTGCTTCATGTGATTCTGAGCCATGAACAAATTCTCTTTGAGGGTACAGAGAATATCCTCACGAACTGTAAAGGTTTGGTCAACCTCCTGGACCTTCAAGACACCGGATATGTATGAGAGAAATGAAGTTGTATTTTTTACATATACTACTTCAAAAGGATTCATGTGAGTAGTTGTATGGTAATAAGTGTTGTACCACCATTCATCTAGTGGTAACCATTGAGCCCACTAATTTTATCTTTCGAATGAAAAACACCTCAAGTATGTTTCCAAACACTTGTTGACAACTTCAATTTGACCATCAGTCTAGGGATGATAGGAGGTGCTGAGATTCAATTGGGTTCCCTATAGCCTAAAATATTCTTGCCAAAAATTGTTGATGAAAGTGGGATCTTGATCAGAAAAAATAGAATGAGGCATGCCATGAAGCTTGAAGACACGATCCATGAGAATTTGAGCCACAATGGAGGCAATAAATGGGTGTTGAGGAGCAAAAAAATGAGCATACTTGGAAAGATGATCAACTACCACCATGATGACTGACTTATTTCCCGATTTAGGTAATCGAAGAATGAAATACATAGAGATATCCCTCCAAATAGCAGGTGGAATTGGTAGCGGTTGTAGTGTGCCAAGAGATTTGACTATTTCTCCCTTTTTGTGTTGACAAACATCACATTCTGCCACAAAAGTGTGAACATCCTGTTTCATACCATCCCATAAAAATGAACTTTGACCTGATCATAGGTTTTGGTAAACCTTGAGTGCCCAATTGTGGGTGTAGTATGAAGCTCATAAAGTACCATGGATTTAATTTTTGAATTTTTACTTAAATACACACAGACTTTGTAGTGAAGCTCATCATTGTGCTAAGAGTACCCTGGGGAAACTGGAGAATTGGCTTGCAATTGTTGGATCATATACGAAATTTTAGGATCTTGTATCCATTCATGGTGAACAACTTGGAGCCAATATGGTATAATGAAGGAGAGGGGAAAATGAGACCCTTCATATTCATATTTTCTTGAAAGATTGTCAACAACCACATTGTCTTTGCATTTCTTATAAATGATATCATAATAATATCCAAATATCTTAGTCACCCATTTTTGTTGCTTTGGGGATGAAGGACGTTGCTCCAGAAAATACTTGAGGCTATGATGATTTGTCTTAATTTGGAAACATTTTCCTAATAGATAAGGGTGCTAGAGGTCCACTGTATGCATACTAGCTAACATTTCCTTTTCATATATTGATTGGCCCAAATGTCATTCTGATAGTTCTTTGCACGTAAAGGCCAAAGGTTGACCATATTGCATAAGGACTGCTTTGATTCCTCTCCCAAAAGAATCACACTCTAGGACAAAATTCTTTGTGAAGTAAGGAAGGGCCAGGATAAGAGTGGTGCACATAGCCACTTTCAAGGATTGAAAGGATTGATCAACTGCAAGACTCCAGGTGAAAAAATTATTTTTAAGGAGAGTAGTGAGAGGTGCAACAATATTTCCATAATTCTTAAAAAACTTGCAATAATATCTTGTTAAGCCTAGAAAACCACACAATCATTTGAGAGTCTCGGGGCAAGGTCAATCCTGCATAGCATCAATCTTCTTAGGATCCACCCAGACACCTTCCTTGTCAACAATATGACCCAAGTAATTGACTTCCGAGTCTCCAAAAGAACATTTAGATTGTTTGAGGAAAAGTTGGTCCTGAGAGAGTAGATGGAGAACTCGATCCACATGAGCAAGATGTGTTGTCTAGGTTTTACTATATATGAGAATATCATCAAAGAAAACTAAGACAAAATGACAGAGAAAAGGATGGAAGACATGATTCTTGAGGTTTTGGAAAGCGGAGGGAGTATTACACAATCCAAAGGGCATGTCCAAGAACTCATAATGGCCCTCATGAGTTTGAAATTTAGTCTTAGGGATGTCGACCTCTTTCATACGTATCTAGTGGTAGCCAGAATGAAGATCAATTTTAGTAAATAACTGGGTACCAATTAATTCATCCAAGAGATCATTAATGAAATGAATGGGAAATTTTTCTTTGATAGTGAGTTTGTTGAGGGCGCAAAATTCAGGACACATGCGCCAAGAGCCTTATTTCTTATGTACCATGACCACATGGGAAGAATAAGGCCTAGTACTAGGATGGATAACGCCTGCAAAAAGCAATTCTTGAACAATTTTTGTAATTTCATTTTTTTGGGAAAATGGATGACGATAGGGATGAACGTTGGGAGGAAGACTGTTGTGGAAAAAGGAAATGGAATGATCATGGACACGACATGAAGGAGGAAGGCCCTGGGAAGTGGGAAAAATAGCTTGATGTTTGGAGAGGATGGATTGGAGGTCAGGAGGAACAAAGGGTGGATGAGTGGCATGAATGGAATGGAGTTATGCAATAATGTTGGAATGACCTTTTTTGAGGAGATTTTCCATGCGATGGGAATTAATGATCTCAAGGGAACCTTTTGTGATCCCTTGGAACTTAGATTTTTGGTCCTCCTGGTTGAATTGCATGGTTAATTCCTTAAAATCCATGAGAATGGGGACCACAGTCCTTATCCATTCGACACCCAATACAATATCACAACCACCCATGTCGATAGAAATTATATGATATTTGATGTGGTACTGACCAGTTTGGAGACACACATTTTCACAATAACCCTCACATTTCATAGACCCGCCATTGGAAATTATGATTTGAAAGTTGTCGATTGCTCGAATATAGAAATTATTTTCTTGGGGAATGCATCGATGAATAAAATTATGGGTACTTCCACTATCAACTAGGATGATGACCTTCCAATGCTTAATGTAACCAATTATCTTGAGGTTTTTGGGATTAGAGAAGCTAGTGAGATCATTTAGGGAAATGACCGGTTCAACTTCTGGAGGGTCAGAAGGTTGATTCATGTCAATGGGTTTAGGTGTCTCGGCCACAGGGGGAGCCTCAACATCTTCTTCAAAAACATCCTCAGAGATGGCCATAAAAATATTTTGTTCATTATACTTGTTCCCAGGAAAATATTTGTCATCACAATTATAACAAAGGCCCTTGAGTTTACATTCAACCATTTCTTCCCAGGTCAATTTATGTATCTTTAGTGGAGTGGAAGGAGGAGTGGGAGTGACTAATTTAGGGAGAGGAATGAAGGAGGTATTTTTGGTTTGAGAAGAGACAATTTTTTTTGCTTCCTTATCTCTTTTAGTAGCTTCCACCCAACTTTGAGGGTGATCCATGAGGATGTGGGATCGAATCTCATCCTTGAGGCCACTCATAAATAATTCTCGAAAAAAAAACATCAGACATGCCCTCAGTGCGGAAATCCAATCACTCAAAATAATCTATAAAGTATTCCACTATGCTAGATTGTTTCAAATTTTCCAAATGGTCTGAATGGTTGGTGTCAGTGTCAAAACATTCATAAAGCTCTGCCACAAATTGCGTTCAAGCCACGTACCCTTGGTGGGACTTTTTTCTCCATTGCCACCATTTCCAATGTTTTTTTATCTAGATGGAGAACACCATATCAGAGTTTTTCCAACTCATTTGTAATGTCATACAAGGAGAAATAATGTTCCATTTGAGTTACCCTGCCGGTGGGATCCGAGCCATCAAATTTTTTCACATCCATAAGTGGAAGGCGTAGGTCAAACTGAAAGTGATGGGGCTGAAAAGTTTCAGAATTGGAGGAAGTTTCACCTTTAGGGTGCAAAGGTGGGTCAGAGGAGGTAAGGTCTGCAGGGAAATTCATCTTGGTGAAGATCATGCAAGTGAAGGATGAAAGATGGGTAGAGAATTCCTTTTTGATGGTTTCCATTTTTTCTTCTATGGAGGAATGCATGTTTTTATTGATGGTGGAAATATTGGCATTGAGTTGCCGCACTTCCTGCTGGGTCTCTGTGAAAGAAAAGGACAAGAAATTGAAGAGGGCTTCCAAGTCTTGGCTATCACTGTGGGCCATGATGAAGCGGGGAAATAGAAAGGGATGGGTGGGACCACATAGAAAATAGGTTATGGGTGAAGGGTATCATGACGATCAGGGCGATGAGGGGAATCCAATGGGGTAAGGCCCAAATAAGGGGGTCATAAAGGGGTTCAGTGCTAAAAACAAAATATTAAAATAGCATAAAAAACCTTAGAATAAGTACTCCACTCCTTGACAAAGAGAGAAATTTAGATAATAAGCCTCTTCGAGGGGGAAACCTCCTTATACATTGCATGAATTCACATATACAATATGATTCCAAATGAAAAGATCTCCTTGGTATATATAGGATACTAGGAGGTACAATTACAACTAATGGACCCAAGACAACATAAATAAAATAAAAATACTAATGTAAGATACCCCAATTAAGGGATAATGTTCCATGATTTAGGGATTAACATGCCCCTCCCCTTCATACAAGTGTTGTCCTCAACACTTGAGCATTTTTTGATGCTTCTGTATAAAATACTCATCTTCCAACGTGGAATCTTCAACATGCAGTTTGTTCCACTTAATTAGATACTCTAAAATTGGTCTATTCCTTAGTTGGTGAATTCTTTTGTTAGTGATAGCTTTAGGCTCCAATATGGTTTTTCCTTCCTCGTGAAGTTTTGGAAATATAGTTTGAACTGTAGTATTTTTACCTATAACCTTCTTTAAGTATGAAACATGGAAAACTGGGTGTACTCGCGAGGATGCAAGCAACTCTAATTAGTATTCCATAGTAGCTCATCTAGCAATTCATCAATGAAGGGAATGGGAAACTCATATTTAATGGTGATATTGTTGAGATATCTATAATTTGGACACATATGCCATGATCCCTCTTTCTTGAGTACCATTACCACCGGTGAAGAGTAATAACTTTGGCTAGGTCTAATAATGCCAGCCTCTAACATTTCTTCAACACTATTCTTAATTTCAGTATTTTGGGCATAAGGATATCTGTAAGACCTGATGTTAGGAGGAACACTCCCAGTAATTAAGTGAATAACATGATCATGATCGCAAGTGGGTGGAAGACCTATGGGAATATATTCAAATACTTTGGAATTCTTATCAATGATCCCTTGGAGATATAGGGGAATAGATGGCTTATATGTTTGAACATCTAGTGAGCATAGTTGTACAATTACAACCCGATGCCCCTTTTAAATAATTTTGTCATACCATTAGAGATTACCACCTTACTAGGTTTCCCTGTGATGCCCGTTAACTCAAATTCCTTTCCTTCCAATGAAAATTTCATGAAAATTTCTTGAAAATTAAAATCCATTGTTCCCAATGATTGTAACCATTGTATCCTTAGTACGACATCAACACCTACCATGGGTATAGAAATCATTGGAATATTCATTGCATATTCCCCCATAGTAAGATTGATATTATGGAATTTTCCTAAGCAATTGATAGTTTCATCATTTGCAATCATTACTTGAAACTCTGGCACTAGATATATGATGAAATTGAAAGCTTTGGCTAATTTAAAGTGAATGAAATTATCAGTACTATCAGAATCAATTGGCATTATTACCTTTTTATTTTTGATATATCCTTCGATCTTGAGGGTTTGAGGAGTGATAATTCTAGCCAATGCATGACATCATATGGTGGGAGTCATATCTTCTTAAGAAATATCGTCTACATGTTCATATTGAGAGGGTTCTTGTTCTTGTTCTTCTTCCTCTTCACAATCTATGTAGAATAATTTCTTCTCACCACACTTCTGTCCCTTACTTTACTTGTTGTCACAATTAAAGAATAAACCTTTTTCTTTTCTTTCCTCCAATTGTTGAGGTGTCAACATTATAGGTTAAGGTGGTTTAGAATAAGGAATATTATTCTCTCAATAGATGTTAGGGGTGGTCCTTCTAGTAGCCATAGCAATATTTTTACTTTCAACCTTTATCGCCACCCTGAATGCATTCCCCATTTATTTGGGTTCCTAAAGGCGAACCTCATGCTGAATATTATCCTTTAAAGCTCCTATGAAGACATCAATCAAGTGCGCATATAGAACATCGATTACCTTTATATTCAAGCTTTGTAAGTTTTCAATGTGATCCACAACTAAACCCTTTTCCTTAATATTTATCAATTGTATGAAGAAGGTATCGCTCCTTGTATCCTGATAGTGTGCTATTATTTATTTCATGAAAATTGTCCAAGTGACAAGTGATTTGAGAGAACAAATCCATCAATACCACACAAACTGATTAGGTTATAACGTAAGGATGCAATTTGTACATTTTGTGTGTGTGGCACATCATGTAGATCAAAGAAATGCTCCATCTAGAGTATCCATGTGATTGGATCCTTGCCATAAAACTTCCTCATATCGATCTTAGAAAAGTGGTTGGTCTTCAACCCAAAGCTGGAGTTTCTCCAGTCTTGATTCATCTTCCTTGTGTCCTCATCATGAATTTCATGGGATACATTGTCACTTTCATGTGACCTCTCTATTAGAAACTTTTTCAACCCTTCCATGATCTCCCCTTTTAAGTCATCCATATTAGTATCCATCATTGCTTCCATGTTAGCTTCAGTTGAATCCATCATATTTTATAGTTCATATTTTATTACTTCCTTGTTTTGTAAATCATCTATGTCCCTTTTCATTTCTTCACCTTCATAAAGATTCCAAGTAGGACTTTCTAAGAGATTGTTTGGTGTAGAAGTTCCCTTTTTTGGTGGCATGTTGTCCAAGTATCATAGAAACATAGGAATTCCTAATTGGCTTAGGCAGAGGTCTTCACTTACAAAGGAGTGCTAGGTGCTATATCTCTCTTATATACACGCGGGGTCCAACAATAGTACTAGGCTCAATATCTCAGGGCACTAACTAAGGAGGATTGACCATGCCCTTAGCTGTACTATCCAACTACCTAGGTACTAGAGAGTGATCTCCTCGAGTTTTATTCTCGGTGTACTATAGCGACAATATGACCAAATGGTTTACTCAGTTGGTCTTAGGATTCTAGGGGGTCTCCAAATATATGCCAGGTATGTGGGAGATAAAATCCATTGTATTTTTTTCTAATTTGCAATCGTTCAAAATGGGCCTTCTGATATACTCTAATTAATAGAAGAACCACACTATCCTCGGGATGTATCCCTGACAAGTAACGACAAATCCTATGTTTAGAGACACTAAAATATGTTTGTATATAAAAATACCTAAGATTCTCCAAATTTTATGCAATACGCCTTTTATCCCACTTTATTCCAACTTTTGAATCAACCCAATTGGATCTTCTAGTCAAAAGATATGCAAATTTCCAGAAAAAAAGAAAAATGCACCTTTTAAAACCATGATTCGGAGACTGTTCTGCTAACCGACATTTATTCTACTGTAGCTCTTCAATTTCGGCCCTTGTGATTCTAAATTTTTATCTTGAGGTATCCTAATGTGTATTTTTTCCAACCCTATAGGTTAGACCAAGATTGGATTCTCCAAGAGAATTTTATGATAACTTTCCCAACATGTGCTTGTTTTTTCCCTTTCAGGAGAGAGAACTTGTACGACCTTCCACATGTCACTGTATTCACTTCAGAACTTGAAATTTGCACCAATAAAACTTAGTTTTGTATCCTAACCAATGGAATATGTCTCACTCAATTTGGAGGTTTGTAGCTTCATATATAACAATTTTCCCCAGAACACCTGTTTTAGACTGAAATCTAGATGAGCCCAAAAACCCTAATTTTCTCGGAGACTAAATTTCATAGTACAAAAAATAAAGAGATGAAATTTTTTACACATGATACTTCAGTATTCGTCCTTAGTAATATAAAAATTTTAGAACCTGAAACCAAGCCAAAACAAATTGGGAGAAAAAATTCCAACAAGACTTGTTTTAGACTAGTTTCAGAACTAGTCACAAACCCTAACTTGAACATAATGGATCTCCAAAAATGTAATGAAAAAAGATCTCAAATTTGGACCCCAATTATCTATATATGTCTCAATTGCGCCATATAAATTTCAGATCCTAAAACCTTCCAAAAAAAAAAGTTGTAGCGGAAATTCCAAGATGACTTTTTTTGAAGAAGCCAGTCTTGAGGATTGTCTAGCTATGATACCGAATGTTAAGAAAACAATATCAAAATATCATAAAAAACCTTGGAATAAGTAATTCATGCCTTGAAAAAGAGAGAAAATAAGATAATAAGCATTTTTGATGGGGCAATCTCCTTATACATTACATGAATTCACAAATACAAGATGATTCCAAATGAAAAGGTCTCCTTGGTGTGTGTGTGTGTGTGCGTGTGCGTATATATATATATATATATATATATATATATATATATAGGATACTAGGAGGTACAATTACAACTAATGGACCTGAACTGAAATAAATAAAATAAAAATACTAATTTAATATGCCCCTATTAAGGGGTAATGTGCCATGATTTAGGGCTTAGCATTCAGGTCCACAGGAATTTTTTTTTGCTTGACTACGATCAGGGAAAAGAGAGGAATCCAATGGGATAGGGATAAAATAATGGTTCCAATGGGATCTAGACTCTTAAATGGAAGAAATTTGTAATAATTTCTCAACTAGAAAGCAAGAGGCACAGTTGCACGATAAGAGATATTTTATGTTCCATTTCTATTTTCATCCCAAGGGTCAGGGTATTCAGGGTTTCTACAGACAAGGGTTTTCCATGTGCTATAACTCTATGATATACGTGTGGGGTCCAACAATAGTACTTGGTGTTATGAGGAAAATCACTCTATGGCATGGGGTAAACCACAATAGACGAAAACGACTGTAGAAAAATATGCTAAGAAAAAAAGATAAAGATCCTACCTCGTCCAGATGTTCGATGAAGTCCATCGTTCAACACTTGACTCAAAGAAATACACCTACAACTTGTCCTCAAAAACCAAGATAAAAAAGTGTATGGTGATAATATATAAAGTCAACACATATATTAACATAATCCATCAATATTCATAACAAATATGCCCATGGAATAACAATTCAAATATTTTCATAACATTAATTGGACGAGAAAAGAGTATTTCTATTAGAATGTAATCAACAGAAGTGTATGAATGACAAAATTTTATGTCGAAACATTCGGAACCAAGAAACTAAGTCCCTTCTAGCAGGGCCTCCACCACTTCAATCCTCCACAAAAGGCAAGCTCATATAAGAGAGACAACGAGGTTCTCCATAAAATAGGGAAGATCTTGGGGGATGGACAATGTGTTTGGACTTAAAAGGAAAAAGGGATGTAGATTCAATATGAAGTGAATAATTTCTCCAGAGTAACTTTTCTCTCAAATTTGAATTCTTCTCCTCTTCTCCATAGGTTGGATATGGCACATTTATAGCCCTCAAATGGAACTGAAGGGCTGAGTCGGAACATTTCCAGTATATGGAAGGTCAAGGATCATGGATCTCATGATGTGACATGGAAACCCGACACCATTTTTTAATTTTGGGCACAAAAACTGATGTACATGGGATGTAATGGTGCAACCTATGTATACACATGATCT
This sequence comes from Picea mariana, assembly GCA_032191745.1. Lineage (NCBI taxonomy): Eukaryota > Viridiplantae > Streptophyta > Pinopsida > Pinales > Pinaceae > Picea > Picea mariana. Next base: position 201,789 of record JASDQU010101790.1, on the reverse strand, counting down.
ATAGCTATTAGGGAGCATATATGTGGAAAAATACAATTTTTAGCTCTGGGAACTGTAAAAAGGGACTTCAAGTCTGCATAGGGAAATGGAAAAGGCTTTCTAAACAAGTTTGCATGGGGTGATGAAAATATTGCTATAACAGATGCCCCCTAATGTGTGAGGTCATAGGAGTATATGCGATGGCTGAAATATATTATCATTCCCAGAGGTGGAGTAATGGAGACTCAACTAGACAAACTAGTTTCTCATAAGAATATTACATTTCATAGTGACTTTGTACATATGGCTACCAACTTGAATTACACTACATATCCATGTGGAAATATACAAAATAGTTGTTCAAGGCCATTAATAGGCAATACAAAAGTAGATAGATGGCATAGGCTATCATAGTCACGAACAAGGCCCAATGAAAACCAATCTCAAAATCAATCTGAGGATATATGTATACAATGGAGTACAATTTGATTTCCCATGATCATTGAAGTCATATAGGTATTGGTAAAATGAATGATAGCAATAGCTTAGGAAAACTACAACTATGAACTGATGTCTTCAAGTCTTATACATGATCCGCCAAAGGTGCAAGTATATATCATGTGAATAAAGGAGTTGAGGTCGAAGACAATGAGACTTCGTTTGATTACCAGTCATTAAGGTATACCGTTAACAAACATGAGATAACCTACTGATAATTAAATTAGGTATCAAGGCACTAAGTACATTCTTACAAGTGTGAATAAAGGCGTTGATGTCAAACACTTGAACAATTCATTGATCAAGAGACATTGATGTATTCCCAACTTTCGATGGCGAGAGAACCTGCCACTGATGACTACAAGCCTCTAGGTACTCATAGGACTCTAGGTATTGTTTCTAGAATAGATGGGTTGAAGTCAATGGAAGGAGACCCACGGAAAGGAGAGAATTAAGGAATCTCTCATCATTCAGCACGAGGTACAAAGTAGGATGTTGATGATTTGGAGGAGTAATGCGGGTGAAGAACATGTTCACTAACCAACGACCCTATGCATCTTTTGCATGCACCATATGTAAGCAGTTCACGAAAAAGACCCTCTGAATAGTAGCCAATAAGGAAAACTATCGACAAAGGTAGGGAAACCACCAATAAGGCTAATGTAATCCAACACACTGCAAAAATTCCAATGTGAGAATAAATTTCTTGCCATCGAAAATAAGGGAAACCCCCTAATCAGCGACCAATGAGGAGATGTCAAATGTTTGGTTCAAGGTTACCTAACCATAAGGAAAGTAGGACCAGGGTACATGGTAGGACTATAGCTTCATGTAAGTCTGAGACACATTGAGGGTATGGTTGACATAGGCTGATAGACATCCTTTGAACAAGAGCATGCGACATATGGATGACTCTGGAAGCATAGACTTAATGATGAAACTTTGTGATACAGGAGGTGTTAATCAAACTCTCCATAGGGACTAGAAGAGTAACTAGTCGGGGGACTAAACTCTAAGTAATGAGGTAAAATTACTAAGTTCATGCTAAACCCAAAATTGTGATGAAAAATGGACTCAAAAGTTTTTTCTCTGTTCAAAGGCGACATGAATGTGCCAATATAAGATAACACTCTTTTCCCGCCTGTCTTTTTTTGTTTTTTCATAGTCAAATGAATTCTATGATACAAAGGAAGAAACGAGTTTCGTGAGTAAGCAACTAGTTCCAACATTGGAACATACCTATGCTCAATGCAATGAGATGTATGCAGGATATGGACACTCGAGGGAATGTTTCCTCTTGGGGTATAGGGTGTCAAGCTGCAAAGGATATAAACAAGGCTCTGCTTGGCTAATGATGCAAATTGCTGAGGTGATAGGATTATAATGCAAAAGAGAGAATCGAGAATAGTATTAATACTGCAAGAAAGAGAATGAGAAGCAATTACAACTTAATGCCAAAGAATGTCCTTTTTTTGTAAATTTAGTCTACTTGGTTTGAAAAAAGGTTAAACTTACACCAAATAGACGTCCTTTCAAATCCAATTTTGCGAGTGTGAAAGAGACAAGTTCACTCGACAATCTTTTCACTTTTTGAAAGAGTCAGAAATAAGATTAAACCAAAATCGTTGGGAGTCCCATAGGTATAGGTTAGCATGCGTATGAGTAAGAAATGAGGTTCAAACAAAAAGTCATTTATTAGCTCTAAGGGACTCCTAGTCCTACAGAAAAAATATTTGCATGGGCACTGAATGACATAGACATTCTAACTAGGGAACCCATGTTTGGTAAGTGTCTACCATTCAATAGTGACACTTCTAGTCACAGAAAGAAGGTTATGTGTTGCTAATAAATAGGTTCGTACCTAAGGCAAAAAATTGCAGTTATAGGATAACGCAAGTGTGAAAAATGGAATGATGACCTATCCTATATGTTGGTTAATGGAAATACCTTCCAAATTTATGAAATAGCAACATGATGCTATAAACCACAAGAATCCCTTGATAAAACCACAAAAACCAACTTCATCCAGTACTTTATTAGTCCACTAGGAAAAAATATTAGCAAAACTATGTAAACTGGGTAAAAGTTTTCTATAAATAGTGAAAATAACCAATTTTACAATACCATTTGTATTTTTTACCCAAATAGTGCATTTTTGACCAAATTTCCCCCAATTTTCAACTGTCGATTGTAGGAGCTACGAGTGATATAATTGACAATCGTTTGGACCAAGTAAGTCTTCTTTCCATTCTCTTCATCTCTATTGGTTTAAAATTTTCATTTAGGCTTCAATTCTTGAGTAGTTTAAGGTGTAAATTAGAAACTAGGGTATACGTGGGTTGTAGATCATCGGGTTGTGTATAAACATCCCTATAAGAGTCTGTTATCAAAATAGAATTTGTATATGTAACCCTATACGCCACTGTGTGAGCTGCAAATCACATACAAGTCCATGAGTTGAATTTTTAGAATGGTACTGACTCAAAAACTGATTTTAAACTTGCAGGATGATGCTAGAGTGGAGAGAAAGAGAGCATGAAGAGGTTGATGGTGTAGTGGAAAGAGATCTAGGGGCCCAAATGTAATTAAGAATATGTGGGATATCTAAAGTTTTGGTTCTCAAAGGCATGAGGGCTCAAGTGAGACTTCTCCAGATGCTGGTGAACTACTGGGATCTAGATACAAAGGCCTTCAACCACGATGGGAAACCATTGAGGATTGAAGTTGAGGACATATACGTTCTGATAGGATTTTCACGTCATGGTGAGGTGGTGAACCTCAAAGCCCAGGGAGCTGGAAGTGGCATGAACATAGATGAATACATAGCCACTCATTACATTGCAAGGATTGAGAAGGTAGGGAGCCAACTCTCGATCAGAGTGATCAATAACCTGAGTCTCAATATCATTTTCCTAGTGTTGACACAGATCATAGGGTCAACCTCATTGAATCAGGCATCAAGGCCACTTATGTTCTACTCATTGGAGTGCTTGTGACCCATGGTTTACGACTGGTGCACCTCACTGCTGGCCAACATGAAGAGACAACTATCAGACTGGAAACAAGGTAGAAAGAGGAAATTCGAGTTTGTGTCTATCTTATGTGTTTTTTTCTTTGAGAAGGTTCCAAGATTGAGCCTTGGAGTTGAGATTGTTCTGTGTAGACTTCATGATCCAGCCATGGAACAATGGACTGAGGTGATGAGGCAGTTTCAGGGTGGTATGGTACCAACACCCTACAAGGATGAGTTTTTATTCTGGTGGTGTAAGTAGGTGATAGCTCTAGATGACTATCCATATCTAGGGATCAACTTCATAGGAGATCTAGACATTCTATTACCAACATGTTCCGCCTACAAAAACATAAGTATGAAAAAAGTTTTTTGAATATTTTATTTTTTTGTATTTTTGTAGAAGAAAACAAAAATATTTTTGGATGATGTCAAGTACTAATTAAAACATGTATGTTACATATATGTGGGTTGACGGTGACTAGATGGACTCCCATGACACCAATGGAGGCACCAGGGGGATGACCCAGCGGGTGGAGATGCGAAGTGAGTGCTTCAAAACATGTAGGGAAACCTGTTTTGTTTGACACAAAGAATTTCCATGGTTGAGGTAGAGGATTTTCCAAAGGTGATGAAGTGGCAGGTGGTAGGCATGCCCCGTGCTTGGGTGTGAATCTTTTGACATCTTGCAAATTCCATACTATGATATCATGACACACATCTAGTGCCACAGGTGTAGATGTCATGGTTATTGTATTGATCGGCCGTATATGTATTTTGAGGGTGTGAGCTCCAATTTTGTACTATAACACCATATTTTTGGAGAGATGAAATATACAAAACATTGGTCTTCGACTTTACTTATATTGCAATGTGTACATTGGTGAATGTGTTTTCTTTTCTTTAATTATGTGACGAATTCCAATCTAAAACATAATTAGCGTATGCATCAGATACATAATTAGAACTTCTAGGTATGTGATGATAAGTAATAAAATCAAAATGTCGTTCCAAAAGTCATACCCATAGGAATCTTCGGAGTAGAGTAGGGTTTCACACATGGTAATTTCCATTCAACTGACATACTACTAACTAGGAGTCCAGGAGAACTTCTAAATAATGAATACCATGTGAAATGGCATCGCGTAAAATCTCTATAATGACGCTATATTCAGCCACATTATTCTTTGATGGCCCTAGGAAAATGCCACTTGAAGACATCAGTTGACCCTCAGGTGAGTAAACAACCCAAGCGGCGGAAGCCAAGTTCTGTGTATGAAAACTGTCCCTGTCTACGAATCCTAAGTAGACCGAAGACTCTGTTAAAATATTCCAACAAAGGGAAAACCCGATAATCAAGCTGATGACGAAAGGCAAGAAGATATATACAATATTCCTGGGCTCAACCAACGTATTCCCTTCATAATCTTCCAATTCATAGGCTCATTTTTCTAAGACACGTTGCAAAATATAAGGACCATGCCACATGGGGTTGAACTTTCCTGCCCCTAGTGGTTCTTTGGCTTGGTCATACAAGAGGACCAAGTCACCCTCAGTGTACTGTTGAGGAAAAACAGATTTATCATACTGGACCTCGATACGTCGTCTATTCGCTTCGAAATTTGTAGAGGCATCTTGACGCTGCTCATCTAGACTCTCTAAGTGTACAAGGCATTATTCGAGATCAAAATCGTTAGGTCAGAGCTTAATTTCCAATCTAAGAGGAGGGATTTTGTATTCAATAGGTAAGATTGACTCCACACCATGTACTAATTGGAAAGGATAAAAACCAGTGGAAGTTTTAACCGAGGTTTGGCATGCCCAAAGTGTAGGGTAAAGCATGATATGCCAGTCAGATTTTCTCTGGCTGACAGTTTTCTGCAAAATCATCTTGAGAGACTTGCTCATGGCCTCGACTTTTCCATTTTCCTAGGGGTAGTAAGGGGAAGAATGACCATGTTTAAACCCCAATTTCGATGCTAATTCTTTCATCATTTCATTCTTAAAGTGACTGCCATGATTAGTGACAATCTCACTCGGGATTCCGAACCTAGCTATAATTTTATTGAACATGAAAAATAGAGTAGTATTACCATCATATTTAATTGTAGGCATGGACTCAACCCACTTATTAAAGTATTTTACAACCACGATAATATGTTGATGCCCCCGAACCAAAGTTGGGTTTCAATCCACAAAATCCACCCCCCACTTGGTGAAGGAACCGAAGGTAATGGCTGAATGAAGAGGGGTTGGATTCAGGTGCATCTTCCGAGTGAAAACATGGCAAGGGTGACACTTCTTGACCGCTTCAAAAAAATATTTAAAAATAGATGGCCAAAAATAACCGTCTTGCAATATCTTCTGGGATGTTGCAAGAACGGATATATGACCACCACAAGCCCCACTGTGACAGTCATTAAGAACAAACTCAACCTCTTCAAGAGTAAAGAAATGATGCAATATATTATCTATGCCTCAGAGATACAAAGTGTCGTCGACGATAAGGTAGTTCTTAGCTGAAAGATGCTGAGGGAACTTCAAGGTTTGAAGAAAGATCAAAATATCTCCATACCAGAGGCATGAGGACAAGATAAGGAAAATGTGTTCATCTGCAAATGAATCGACATGAATAAAATCCCCATATAACTGAGGGAAGTCCGATATTAACTTGACAACCACTAGCAATTTATTGGATTTTGTTGAAGCAAAATTGAGATCAAACTCTTTCAAGATGACAATCCATTTATTATATTTTCCACCTATGATACTCCTAGTAAGGACATATTGAAATGGATTGACATCAGCAACCACAGTAGTTTTTCAAAGAAATATATAGTGTTGTAATATTTGAACCACGTGTACGACAACCAAAGACAGCTTCTCAACATGAGAGTACTTGAGTTGAGAGCCAACTAAGTTTCGACTAAGATAGTAAACGACGTTCTCACGGAGCTCATCATCCTCCTGAACTAAAACCATACCAATCGTTCATTCAGACGTAGTGATATAAAACAAGTAATCTCTATTGTAATCCAGAGGATTCTGTAGAGGTGTCGATACCAAGGATTTCTTAAGAGCATCGAAGGAATCCTTGGCTCACTCATCCCATGTAAAAAGAGTGTCCTTCTTGAAGACACGCATGAAACCATTAGTAATATTGTCATAGCTTACTATAAACCAAAGTAACAATTTAGTTTTGCACTATAAAACTTGAAGCTAATGAATAGTGCACGGGGGAGGAAATCGATGTATTTCCTCAACCTTTAAAGGATCTACCATGATCCCAGACTCATAAACTAAGAATCCTAACAGACGAACCTCCTAATGAAAAAGATGCACTTATGAGGGTTCAAACGGATGCGATAATAGTTTCATGTTTCAAAATCCAGCCAAAGGTGGGTAGAGCGATACACTCTCTTGTGAGAGTGAGTAGTGAGATCATTGAGATAAGCTTCAACTATATGCTTGAGATCATGGAACACGAAGGTCATGGCTCGTTGGAAGGTTTCTCTGGTGTTTTTAAGGTCGAAAGTCATTTTCCAGTATACGAATGTACACCAAGGAAAAATAAATTCCATCTTTTGTTGATCCTCAGGTTTAATATGAATTTGGTTGTATCCTAAAAATCCATCCATAAAAGAAAAAAACTCACTTCCTGCACACTCATTGAGAATCTTATCAATGAAGGGTGTCGAGAAGTTGTCTTTAGGACTGGCCTTATTTAGGTCTCGAAAATCCATCCATACATGGATGGTTCCTTGCTTCTTATTCACAAGAACGGGGTTGGATACCCATTCAGTCAAGAGAAATGGTTAGATAAAGCCAACATTAAGCAGCTTCTCCACCTCTGTCTTAATAGAAGGGGCCTTCCTAGGATTGACAACTCTAAGTCATTGTCAAATAGGTTTAGAATCCGGGTAGGTTTTAATCTCATGTTTGACAATTCGAGGGTCGATTACTGGAATCTACTCACATGACCAAGCAAATACATCACAAAATTATTTGAAGAGTTCAATGTAGATCATAATTTCTTCCAACAAACAATCTGCACCGATATATACATTTTCAACCTTACCAGGAATATGAGAGATATCGATCGTGACCATAAGAGAGATACTCACCATGTTTCCTTTGGCATAAATACCATTGTATCAAGTGGAACTATGGCATGACCGACTATCTCACTCAAGATAGATCTAAAATCATCTCTTTTGATTCTAGCAAGCTTTGGGAGGAAATAAGAGCGATGGTGCATATCATCCCATGGCCTATCAGAACCATTCATCACCTCTATGATTGCTTCATCCTAGGGTAAAGTATCGTTGAGGAATTCATGTGAGCAAGACGATTAAGGGGACCATATGGGCTTAAGAACAAGATCCTCCTCGTCCGTCTATGAGGAGAGAGGATCTAGGTCAATAGAAGAGTCAAGAACAACCTGATACGTTGTCTCTATTGTTGAGAGTGGCATGGCCATTCCATTATGTGACTGACCTTCACAAGACGTAGTCGAGGAAGGTAGGGTCCAAGGATCATTAAAATATGAAGTGTGGGAAGGAGCATACCTCATTGATGAAGCAGACCTACTAGACATGGCATCGATATGGTGAATTGGTGCCATGAAATCAAAGGTACCCATAAGGGATGAATATATTCTGACACAAATGTTCTCAGTTGTCGGATGAGAATTTTAGATCATAGGGATCGATGGTCCAATTGATGCATTTGGGCTAGCGTACACAAAGGACAATTGATCGATCGTCATGATTTTCCCATCATGAGGAAAACATAAAGTACAAAATATGGAAGATATGATTGTATTCATAGTATAAGTCTAGTTACATCCTAGTAACAAGTTATAGTCAAGGGGCACATCAACCACCTCAACATCCACCTCCATCGTCTTCCCACCTAACTGGACCGGGAAGGCAGGAAGAATATCGTGGGGATAGAAAGAACGACCGTCAAATTAAGTCAACACGATCGGATATTGAGAGAGGTTCAGAGAGATAATGACTTTCCAACAGGTTAGGGACATCACACACATTGCAACACCTTCATCAATAACAATATGCTTGATGGTGTACTTTGAGTAATCCAAGTGGATTTGGAAAGACACATGGTAAGGAAAGCGAGGCTTCACATCTGTGATGTCAAACTTGATAACCTTAGAGCCACAGGGGTATAAATCTCCTAACATAGATAACAAGGCATTCCTCTGTGAAGGACACATCTAGAGTACCTCCAGAGCCGACATCGCTCAAGGGGTTTGACCCAGATCCTCAATAATAGAGTAATTATGCGTAGCTCTAGCATTATGGTTGTGCATAAAGAGTTTGAGTACTCCTTTTGGAATACAAGGTGAAGGCTCTAGTTTTTCGATCTATAAAGGCATCTCCAGAGGAGGGGGAGACTCTAGACCTGGAACAGTCAGTGAATAACTGTAATCACGAGACTGAGTTGCTACATTAACCTGAGATTGGACTATATTGATGCATAGACGGTCATCGTCTTGCACCGGTGGGTTTTGACTTCCACTCACCGCATTTATGAAATTAGAAGAGCTCGAGGCCACATGTTGATTATGCAGAAAAGGATTAGTTAGCACAACGCATGGTAGAGATAAAAGAATCACAGCTTCTGTAAGTTTGGGGCACAAGTGGGTAAGGTGATCATCCGTAGAAATATTGCAAGGAAACTTCACCTTTCACCTTTCTTTCTTTCCCTCACCAACATTATTGTTTGATTTCTCATTTTTAACGTTGTCCTTGGGTTTATTATGATTATTATTCCTGCCACCCCTACTATTTTTACCATGCCCTTTCCTTTTATTCCCTCCTAGTTGTTAGTTATGATTCAGTTTGGTCGATGATTTCATAGAATGTATGTTCACCGAATGAGTGGGAGTGGACACAAATGAATCTTGTTCTCCTACATACTAGCTTAGAGACAACTCTTTCAACTGGCTAATCACAAAGTCTGTAGATTTAACATTTTCGGAGACTACAATTCCATTGGCATGAGGGTCGATATTTTTTCTAGGGTCGTATTATGACCTCGGTGCATCTGGAATAATTTTGTATAACATCCCAGAATGAGCATATATAAGATATAACTTCCAGGATTTAAAATTGCTTCTTCCTCAGAGGTAAATCTGGATGTAGAAATATCCTTCAAAATATAAGGCTATAAATACTTAAGGAACTATTCCAACAGAAACTTTGGATAAATGTAGGCCTTGATCAACCTCTTCCATCTACGCCACTCTTGGATGTGATCTGAGATATGGGTGGATTTTTCCTGGCGGAAGGCTGAAAAAAGTTCTATGTCGACATCATAACAAACTCAAAATTGGAAGTGGTTGAGGAATACCAAGACCATATGATTAACAGTTTCGTATGCACCCCCCTCGGTATCTCTATGTACCATTTCACTGTGACCCCTTTTATGGTGTGTTGAAACAATATTAAACAAAAAAAATTTTCATTAAGGGAATTAGAAGAGAACCAAAGATGGAAAGTAGTGACGTGATCCCCAGGATCCTCACCATTCTTTCCCTCGAATTTCAAAATATCTGAAGGAAGCTTGGTGGGGACGGGGGGCCGTGTTGGGTCATGATGCATAGGGTCATTCATTAATCTAAACAAGTCTGGAAAATTGAGCGTGGCTAGAAAAGGGAGACGGGGTTGCATTGTCTGGCCCCAAGCTCCTGAGAAAGATTGTTATTGGGGAAACACAACCCATCCAAGGTTCCGGTATGCACCAATCCCCCTCTGAACTGATTCATAAGGGGTTTTTTGAGCACCATTACAGTAGGAATGTTATGTTGAGGATTGTAAATATTTCCCCCAACTGGAGTAGCTCCAAGTTGGGGGTTTCCCAGGGTGTGAAATTGAACTCCTCTGGGTGTGAATTCGAAAGATAGAGGTGGATTCATCATGCCAAACATGTTGGTAGGAATCCGTGTGGAGGAGGTAGGTGTAAAGGACAGAACATAAGCAACAACTTGTCCGCCAGGTTTACCACTCCATCCAGGAGCATTAAGACTAGGATTAGACCCAGGGTGAAAAGGAGGTAGGATTCCAACCATAGGAGTTATTTTCGGAATATGAGCACCGCAAAATGAGAATGGAATATGCGGAGAATCCATTCCCCCAAGTCCAATACTAGTATTTGGATTAGACACTGGAATGGAGGATGAAAATTGTGATGTGAAATTTGGCATACCATAAGAAAAAGGGCTAGAGGCCGTAGGGATGGAATAAGTATTGGAGCCCGGTGAATGACAATGAGACCCAAAAGGGATCATGACAATAGGTTGAGTATTAACTATAGGTCAAACAAGAGTGATGATAGGAACCTCCGACACTACAACCATGGTGGTTGAAGGTGTCAAAGGAGTACTGATAATTATAGTGGGTATGGGAGTCGAAGGACTCCCAGTATCTTTCTGACTCGACTCAGTACTCATACTTGTATGACCACAAGTATGATAGGTGGAGGTGTGTGTACCACATTTGATAAATTTATGCCTTCTAGAAAGCAAAGACTCAAGGTGCGGTGGTAAATTTAACAAACGACAAGACCTACGAGGAATCTGGTCTGGCTCCATGATGACTCAAGACTTGAGATATAAAAACAAATTCTGCCAACTAATAATCAAAGTGCACACCAAAATAAGCAAAAGGCCAATATGCACACAAACATGATAAAGTGGTTGAAAGGGGCCTCCCTCCCTAAAGTAGGTATGCCTCACCCAAGAGGGGCCTGAGACTCCCTACAAAAGATAGGAGGTATCATAATCAGTTATAAGGGCCCTCGTGGGATTAACAACCAGTTGGTCAGATCCCCTTGGAGAGGTAATCATCTATAAAGGTTGTGTTTTGTCCGACCCTTATCTGACCCAGGGTACCTACAGAATAACCCTTGCAAGTAACCTATGTGGCTACCTATGTCAAGAAACTAAGTCACCATGATATAACCGATGTGCATGCAAAAATCTGTAAGTCATATCTACCGTATGTGCATGGTAACAATGCCCTAATCATGAAATCATTGCCTCTCACAGAGGTAAAGGTACTAGCAAGACCCCCATATATGAACAAATCCCCAGAAATATCTCTGATGCTAAGAAGGTATTGGAGGGATATCTCCTCAACCAAATTCACACGACCTCATGCTTAACTCTGGTGTGAGCGGAGCCTCATGATGTCACCAATTATACATTGTATTTGAACACTCCCTTAGTTAGACACATATGTTGAGTTTCTAATCAATTTTAAATTTATCAGCATTACATTTAGTGGCTTTGTTTACTCAAAAGGGTGCGGTCATGAAACTAATGACGGTATTACTTGGCAAGTAAAATAAATGAATATGAATATAATGCAAATTCCTAACTTCAATTCCCAATAAATTATAAGCTTTTCAAAATGCAACTTTCAATTCAATTCTACAATTTCAAATAATATGCAATCTTTCCATACATGTACTAATAAAAATGATAAGAACCCAAAAGATCAAATGCAAACAATGCAAACTGTATGTTTTTTGTATTTTCAATATAAAAGAATGAAAATGCAAGGACTGAACAACAACTTGATATAAATACCCTACTATGTGTAAACATAGACAAACCAAGTACAATATCAAGAAGCAAACAACTATCCTAGGATGCAAGGACAACCAATGAAAAGGATGATGAGAAAGAAAAACCGCTCAAAAATTCAACCAAATAAAGGTTTTCTATCACTTTGAATGCACTTAAAATTCATGACAGAGACCTAAGAAGACTCAACAACCATCAAAACTTACCCAACAAACATCAAAATTAGAAATCAATAAAAAAAGGATGATGTACACGACTGTTCAAGAGAAACCCGCGTATATACGCTTCCTACAGAACGACAACTCACGTATGTACAGGACTGTCAGGGAAAAACCACATATATGTATTGAAAAACTGTCAAGTTAAGGACAACGCCAAGAAACTCAGAATCAAAATGAAAAGAGGTTGTCAAGCAATCAAATGACAAGAAACTCAATATAAGTGAGAGAAATCAAAGGAGAAAAACACTTCAAACACCAAAAAGAAGATTCCATCCCTAGTATGGTCGCCAATTCTGTTATGAGGAAAATCACTCTATGGCATGGGGCAAACCACAACAGATGGAAATGACTATAGAAATCAACTCTAATATTAAGTATGCTATATAAGAAAATATGCTAACAAGACAAGATAAATATGCTACCTCGTCCAGACGTTCGATGAATTCCACCGTTGAGCACTTGACTCAAATCAATACACCTACAACTTGTCCTCAACAACCAAGATACACAAGCATATGGTGAAAATATATAAATTAAACACATATAATAACATAATCCATCAATATTCATAACAAATATGCCCATGGAATAACAATTTAAATATTTGCAAGACATTAATTGGATGAGAAAAGAGTATTTCTATTATAATGTAATCAACAGAAGTGTATGAATGACAAACTTCAGTGTCACTACATTCATAATCGAGAAACTAATTCCCTTCCAACTGGGCCTCCACCACTTCAATCTTCCACCAAAGGCAAGCTCATATAAGAGAGACAATGAGGTTCCCCTTCAAATAGGGAAGATCTTGGGGGATAAACAATGTGCTCAAACTTAAAAGTACAATGTAATATTCCAGATATACAAAGTATGCAGAACATAAATAAAATGCTAGAAATGGCATATGAACAACAATATAATGAGAATAACACCACAATAATATTGAAATAATAACAGAATAACACTAGAAAGAGCACTTCGATTACTGAGAGCAGTGTTCACTTTCCTTTTCAAAGGGGAAACCTCCAGTCAAGAAAATCTCTATTACAATAATATCCAAGCTAGGGTTCTCATACCCTCGACTCCTATTTACACTAAATATGTCTATGAAGAGAACCATCTAGAGGAAGATCCTTCTAGAAGAAGAAGCTTCTATTAGCTCTTCTTACATTCGACTTATTCTACCTTATTGCAAGGCCTTATTAATATTGACCTTTATTACATCAAAATACATTGTTCTACCTATGTGAGGGGTTAGGTCCCTAACATGTCTTCCCCCTTAAAAAGAACCTTGTCCTCAAGGCTTGAGATGTGGAAATTGTTGCAGAATGGTAGTTGGTTCCCAAGTGGCATCTATTGCAGTTATATCTTTCCACTGGACTAACACTTCCTTGATGGTTCGCTGATACAGGAAATTCTCACGCTGGTCCAAATTTTCTTGTGACTGTAGCCAAATGGATCCTTTTTCATCCAACTTGGGAAGGTTGGTTTGATTTTGGAACTTAGTTCCAATCACCTTCTTTAAGCATGAAACATGAAAAACATGATGTAGCTTAGAATGAATGGGCAAAGCTAACTGTTAACGTTTAAATTCGTGAGTGAGGACACAGACCAATCTCCCTAGATCCACCTGGATCTAGAACAAAACGAGACAGAATACTACTCTTTCCCTAGATCTAGATTATTGAACGAACTAAGAGAAATGGATAGTGGACATACCTTATGAACGCTCTCCTTAAATATATGTTGTTCCTTGCTCCTCTTCAATGCTCTTGTGCCGTCCAATCACAACAGTACAAACCAATCGAAGTACAAGAAAATTAATGTATTCAATACCTAGTCTATACATGTGATCAAGGAATCATGTAATAAGATGACATCATCATTATGGGAAAGGGACATATTCATGTATTGAATTAACTGAAAGAGAAATATACAACCTGAGCCTTGATGTTGTAGATCTCCTTTCAATGGCTTCTAGTTCTGACACACACACTTGCTCATGCATGAAGAAAATCAACCACATAAGATGACTTTGTTGTTTTCCTTTGCTGCTGTAGCTTCAGTCCTCCATACAGTCTTGCACTGATTCTCTAATCAATCTCTTACTAGCTTGCTTCTAATCTTTCTTGTTAACCCTTTCCATGAGAAATCTTCTCAATATATAGGAGAAGATAGTTTAGTTACTTGGATAGAGAATGATCCCAAGATATCTGGAAAGTCAGTTATTTTCCAACCATTCGAAAGCCAACTCATCCTTCTAGAAGATTCTTTCTAGAAGAATCGAGAACTCATCCATTTTCCTTCTTTAGAAACATGCCCGCACCCTGACTTTGAGTGCAGTGCAAGAAGTTCGCAGTCAAGCTGAAGGCAGCCTGCGGGAATTAAGGATTCTCGCAGGAGAGTATATATGTAGCCTGCAAACTATCTTTTAAAGTAATCTTTCTGGAAAGTGACAAGTGTAATCTTTCTCATGAAAATTTTCTTAATAAAGAGTTTGATTTTCTATTATCATGACACTATCATGACATCATCCCGATGACCAAAAATGTGTATAACAAAATGCCCCCCAAAATCTGAGAGTGGAATCAGTGACAGTTGAAAGATTTTGTAAGTGTCATGTATGTGTCAAGAACTAAGAGCACATCTAATCAGAGACCTACAAACAACCAAGTATCAGCAGAATATCAAATATATCAATTCCGAGGTAGGCATTCCCATACTCAGATCATAGACTGATGACATCAAAAACAAAGGGCATGGCCACCAATCATACACTGTGAATCCATGTAGTCATAATATAGAACAGCCACCGGAATACACTGTGGATCTGTGTGACAAATGTGTAATCAAGACGACATAGCCACGAACCATACACAGTGGATCTATGTGTCGCAAAAATATACATACTCCATCGCAACCTGGATGTAAAGACAGGATCTAGGGTCTTCAAACCTATCACCCAAAGTACGAATCTGACCATGTGATTACATGTGTTGAAGTCGAACATGGTAGAAACCACTTGATTACCGGTCGTTGATGTATACCGTTAACAAGTGCGAGGGAGATCACCATTAATGTCAATGATTCCCAAGGTACTATAGTACAATCCATCGACTGTGAATAAATGAGTTGATGTCGAACACCCGACGGAATCTTTTGATTAGAGGTCAATGATGTAAACCCACTGTCAAAAGCGAGAAACTTGCCATTGAGGCATGCAAGCTCCAAGGTAGTTAATGATTTCTAAGTCTTAATCCCGGATAAAATGATGAAGTCGACGGAACAAGACTCGTCACAGGAGGTCCTTGATGTATGCCCCATCAGTGAAACGAAATGAGTAACAGAGTTTGATGGTGAAACAGAGCATGTAACAATTGGTCTTTGGACACAGGGAAGGATGA
Source organism: Picea mariana (assembly GCA_032191745.1). Lineage (NCBI taxonomy): Eukaryota > Viridiplantae > Streptophyta > Pinopsida > Pinales > Pinaceae > Picea > Picea mariana. Next base: position 186,066 of record JASDQU010101790.1, on the reverse strand, counting down.
CACAAAGTGAAAGGATAACTGCAGATAGCCGACTCAATAGCGGTTTCAAATGGACATCTCTTGAACATATGGACGACACGACCAATGATTTGGCAGGATTGACTCATAAATGATGCTTGAAAAGACCTTATAATCAAATCAAATGAGAGGCAAATGGATTTCCCAAACCAACTTCGGATGATGAATAGGGGGTGTCATGTTCAAGAGCGACACTTGCTGCCAATTAACTCAAAGACGAAACATATCCCTTTCCCAAATTTCCCCCCCACCATTTGTGGCAAGTACCTCTTTATTTTTACGCAAGCTTGAAGAGGATTACATATGCTTGTTGATATAAGCTCATCCTTCGGACGAGTCCCTCGGAGTATTTTTAATGAACCCTAAGAAGGAGTGGTTCGGTCCCATCACGGGTCTGTCAATGTTTGTTTAATGAGTCCAGAGATAGAAAACGCGAAGGTTTTTCAGGATTATAGAGTTTGGAAAAACACTTAAAAGAGAACTCTCTCAGAGCCTTTTTCGTACAATAATCCAACGAGACCGAAAAAGGGTTAAACTATCTCTCAGAGGATGCGTAAGTTCAAATACTTTAACGAGCGTGAAAATAGCAAGGTCGCTCGACAATCTTTTCATGTTTAGGGAGTCATGAAAATGGCTTAAAGTCAACTCCAGGGGGGGTTCCTTTTTCGTGTAATCACATCGAGCCCGGAAAAGAGATAAAACAACGCTCGATCATGTTCTAAGTTTTTCACAAGTGCTAGAACGGATAAAAGTCACTTGAGGTTTTTAGATTAAAACCATAGAAAACCAAATAAACACACCATACTTCAAAATTTTTTGGATCCATAAACGTCTCGTTAGACGCCTGCAAGTCATTTCTTCACTTTCGCATTAGTAATTAGGGTTAAATGGGCAAAATAATGAAATAAAAATGAAAAACCCACTTTTAACATAGTAAAAAGTGAATAAAACAATTTTACAACTCATTTTTACCATATGTTTTTATCCATTCACCATTTCTAGGGCAAAAATTTCCATATTACCTCCAATCTTCATCGCCAATTTCTGGCAGCTCCGAGGCACCATTTCGCGAACCGTTTGGACCAAAATGGTAGGTGTTCAATTCCTTAGCTTTGCATGGTTTTATTTTATGATTTCATTGGTTAAAATTGAAGTTTTTGGCCAAGTTTTGAAACCCTAATTGTGTGGAAGGATTCTCGCAGGCTACCCATACGGGGCCTACGAGAAACCTTCATTCCCACAAGCGAGCTTAATGTAGGGTGCGGGAAACCCGCACTGTGTAATATACCTCACCTGCAAACAACGCAGAGTTAAAATTTTGTGCAATGTTTTGATCAATAAAAACCAATTTTCTCATATCTCAAGATTACTAATTGTCTTTTTATAATCGCCATGCAGGTTAATAGTCACACAATGGTGCTTGAGTGGAGGGAACGTGAGCATGAAGAAGATAATACTGCTGCCGAAAATCACCCCTAGACTATTGTTGCTCTAAGAAATTGTGGACTCCTGAAATATTTCCGGATACCGGGCATGAGAGCCCAAGTTCGTCTATTGGAACATTTGGTTCGGATGTGGGATCCAGATCAACAAGTCTTTAATGTGGGTGCCCATACTTTGACTATTGATGTTGAAGATATCTATTTCTTGACTGGTTTGTCAAGACGGGGTTCCCATGTCAATTTATCTGGTAATCGTAGAGGTGGCATGAAAATGAGTGAATACTATCGAGAATATTGCGTACCGGATTCTGAAAGACAAAGGGGAAAGGTGGCCATCTGGGGAGTGACGGATATCACTCTCCGCACTATTCTGTTTACTATAGCTCATATGGCAGGTAGTGCGGCTCCGCATATGGATCTACAGAGCTACTTTCAATATGCCCTTGAGTGTCTTGAGCCCTGGGTTTTCAACTGGGCTGATGCAGTGCTTCGCAATCTCAAAAAACAATTGACAAAGAGTAGGCGCGGAGATCTCAAGCAATTTGGTTATGGATCACTGTTAGTATCCTTCTTCTGCGAGAGAGTCCCCATATACAAGCTTCAGGTAGATTGGCATTTCCCGGGTCCCAGGGATCCACTGATGCTACGTTGGTGCCAGCTCATGGCTAGGCACGTGACAGGACCCATCGTCAGATATGACGATCATTTCTTTGACTGGCTCCAAGGCCAGGTTGTGATGATAGAGGACTATGCATATGCTGGCTTGGACTTTCGAGGTGATCCTGATCTTGTCCTCCCTGAATACGCACAGTGGGGAAACATTGGTAAGAAGTACACCAACTTTTTGACTTTTAGATGTTTTTGTATTTTCATCATATTAAATGTTTTTGGTTTTGTAATTTTTCCGAAGACTAACACCAATATTGTATTGACAACATAGATGTTGGGGCCTACAGACTGGCTGGTACTTCTCTTGTTCAGCGGCGAGGAGAAGCAGTAGTTCCAGTCGCTCAGTATACAGAGGATTACCTTACTGTGGAGCAAAACTTAGAGGGCTTGATGCATGATGTTCCAGAAATGTCTCTGGAGGAGATCTCATGACATGATCAACGTCATACCGTGGGAGTTTCTGCCTCTATGGGCCGTTTGCTCCGCCGAGTAGCCAAGACTTTAGCATGCTATCGTGAACATCATTGATGTCATGATATCGTTATGTAGAAGCTATGAGCTTCCATTTTTGATATTTTGGTCTTCGAACTCATTTTTGTAAAAACAAACTTTGATCGTTATATATATATACATGGTTCCTACCGGCTTACTTTACATGTGTGTACATTTTAATGTGTTTGATTTATAAGTGATTTAAATTCCTGTCCAATACATAATTAGCTAACGCATCTGTCAATGTATTAAGACTTCTCGGAATGTGTTGATATTCTATATGGTCAAAATGTCTTTCCAAGAGGCAAATTCGCAAATATACTCTTAATAATGTAGGACTTCGAATAGAATAGATATTACTTAGCTATAGAACCACTAGCTGCGAGTCAAGTCGTACAACCAAACGACGAATTCCAAGAGAGACAGCATCAACCAATAACTCTATTATGGCGCTATACTCTGCGATGTTGTTAGTTGTCCGCCCAAGACATACACCTTGTAAAGATATAAGCTCGTTTGTTGGGGCATAGATAGCCCAGGCAGCGGAAGCTAAGTTTTGAGTACTACGGCTAGCACCGTCGGTGAAGCCAACATAAGGTAGCGAATACTCCGACATCTGGCAATCAAACACAACGTAATCGTAAGGGTAGAGACCAAATAACGTCAAACTCAAAGTTAAAAGTAATCACACACACTCAGTATGATACATAAAAATACAAGTACTTCATGCACAAATGACTCATGCATAGTACTTCTTCAAGTACAATCCATTTCTGGGTTCACTCAAAGGTACCCCATCATAATCTACTAGCTCATATGCCCCCTTTGCCAAAACTTTGCTAACAATGTAAGGCCCATGCCACATTGGTTCGAATTTCCCAGCTCCTAAGACATCTTTATCTTGTTCATACAGAAGAACAAGATCTCCTTCAGAGAAGACACGAGGTTTGACATGCTTGTCATACTGTGCTTTAACACATTTCTTCTGGGCTTCTAAAACAAGAGTAGTGTCACGGCGAGTCTCATCTAGTGGCATTAAATACAATAGACGTTCTTCTTCGACATAAGTATTTGGTAAAAGTTATACAACTAGTTTCAAAGAAGGAATCTCACATTCTATCGGTAGAATGGCTTCCATGCCATAAACTAATCGAAAAGGCATGAATCCTGTGGCAGACTTAACAGACGTCCTATATGCCCACAACGCTGAAAATAACATTGTGTGCCAACTGGTTTTGTGGATTCCTATCATCCGTCGAATCATAGTGATGAGGATCTTATTGATGGCTTCGACCTGGCCATTAGCCTGTGGATAATAGGGCGTTGAGCTCTCATGACGAAGGCCCAACTTCTCCGTAAGTTCAGACATCATATTATTTCTAAAATGACTACCGTGATCGGTAACGATAGCCTGAGGCACACCAAAATGAGTAATGACATGATTGAAAATAAAAAGTGTTGCAGTCTTCCCATTATTATCGAATGTTGGCATTGCCTCGGCCCATTTAGTAAAATAATCAACAGCTACGATAATGTAACCATGCCCCCCGGCTGAGTGAGGGTGACATGTCATAAAATCAATGCCCCATTTAGCGAAAGGACCTACTGAGACTACAGGATGTAGGGGAGCAGGATGCGACCGAATCTTCTGATTATAGGTCTGGCAGGCATGACACTTCTGAACAACGATAATGCAGTCATGAAACAAGGAAGGCCAAAAATAACCTACGCGCAAAATTTTTTGAGCAGTAGCATACCCAGACATGTGACCACCACATGCTCCAGAGTGGCAATCATTCAAATATTTCTCAGCTTCGTCAAAATTCAAACAACGCCGGAAGACAGAATCAATACCTCGACGGTAAAGAGTATCACCAAGGATGATATAATGACGTGCTTGATAACGAACACGACATCGTTCATTACTGGACAATGTAGGCTGAAAAGTTTGAGTTTGGAGATATATAATGATATCTCCGTACCAAATATCATCGGTACTAATAAGGAAAAGTGACTCTTCAGGTAACGAATCAACTGATAACTTTTCCGTAGTAGTGTGGGGAAAGTCACAAATCAACTCAGCGAAAACTAGGGACTTTTTCGACGTGGCACGATCAAATTCCAAATCGAACTCCTGGAGAATAACAATCCACTTGGAGTACTTGCCCCCCAGCAATTGACGTGTCAATATGTGTTGCATAGGGTTATAATGTGAAATCACCGTAGTTTTTCTGGATAGAATATAGTGACGAAAACGTTGGACTGCTTGAACAGCAGCCAGGGCCAGTTTCTCAACATGTTGATACTTGACTTCGGTGGATGATAAATTTCTACTCAAGTAATAAATAACATGTTCATCGTGGTGATCATCCTCCTGAACAAGGACCATACCAATGGTATACTCGGACGCTGCTAGATAAAGAAAGTAATCTCGACTATAATCCGGTGGAAAAAGAAGAGGAGCTTTTGTGAGGGACAGTTTTAAAGATTCAAAGGCATTGTTGGCAACCTTATCCCATACAAACTCTGAGTCTTTCTTTAAAAGACGTGTGAAACCTCGAGTAATCTCGGCGTAGTTCGGGATGAACCGACGAAGAAAGTTTGCTTTCCCCTGCAAACTTTGTAACTGGCGTAAAGAAGAAGGAGGAGGTAGATTAAGAATTGCCTCGACCTTGATAGGATCAACCTGGATCCCATGGCGTGAAACAATGAAACCAAGGAGACGACTAGATTCTACGCAAAAAACACATTTATGAGGGTTTAGGTGAATGCGATAGAATCGACAACAAACGAAGATCGCTCKGAGATGATTAGGGTGATCGACCCTACGTAAAGACTGGGCTGGCAAATCGTCCAAATAGGGTTGAACAATATGCTTGATATTGTGAAATGTGTAAGACATAGCACGTTGGAATGTAGCACCTGCGTTCTTCAGACCGAAAGGGAGTTTCCTGTAGGTGAAAGTACCCCAGGGACAAATAAAAGTCATTTTATGTTGGTCCTCGGAAGCTATATTGATTTGATTAAAGCCGGAAAATCCATCCATGAGGGAAAAGATTTCACTACCGGCACAGTCATCGACTATTTGGTCAACGAAAGGGGTTGGAAAATTGTCCTTTGGAAAAGATTTGTTGATATCCCGATAATCAACACAAACACGTATACTACCACCCTTTTTATCAATCAGTACTGGATTAGACACCCACTCTGTCAATGCCACAGGATAAATAAAACTGGCTTTAAGGAGTTTTTCAACTTCAAGTTTAATGGATGCCGCTTTACGTGGATGGACATGACAGAGGCGTTGATGAACGAGTTTGTCTCCAGGGTATGTCTTAATTTCGTGGACCACAATAGAAGGGTCAATACCCGGCATCTCTTCGTAAGTCTAAGCAAAAATGTCACGAAATTCTTTAAACAAGGAAGCATAGATGGCAATTTTGTCTAGAGAACACGAAGCTCCAATATGAACGTTCTCGATGATTCCAGGTTTCACTGAAATATCTATGGGTATCGTGGGTGAAATGTTACTAAGGTTCCCTTCGGCAAACACATCTCGTGTAGATCCAGGAACAATCGTAATAACAACAACGGTCGACGGAGTCGAAATCCGTTGGTAGTTCTCCAGAGTCTGTTGTTCCAGAAACAATATGGAACAATGATGTCCATCATCCCAAGGGTTGTCAGTCAAGACGGACATAATCATCTCGTCAGTTGGAAAAAAAACACGGAAAGGATCAGGAGACAACTCCTCACAAGAAGAAGTAAGAGGGTTTGCCGATTGAATAGCTTGGTAAGCGGACTCAACCGGACTCAACGACATAACGTTGCTGAAACGAAAATGATCTCCAGGATCAGGGACTATCCAAGGGTCGAGAGACACGGGAAGTTCACGAGGCACGGTAGAGATCATGTTAATATATGCAACTAACGAGCTTGGAATAGTGGGTGGTGGTGGTATGGGAAAAGTTCCCATTAACGATGAGTCTTTTAAAAGACCGACGCCAAAATTCTCATAACCCGGTGGGGTGTTTGCTATAAACGGTACATTGGCCGTGCAAGTATCGGCATTAAAGAAAGCAAGTTGATCAACCGTGACCACTCTACCTTGATGAGGAAAATGTAGGACACGGAAAAGGGTTGACACGATAGGACGCATAGAATCGACCCAACTTCGTCCAAGTAGGAGATTATAATCCAGAGGAGTATCAAAAACTTCCACTTTTATCTGGACGGTCTTACCTTCTAGAGTAACAGGCAACAACGGAAGAACACCGTATGGCTTAAAACTGGAGCCATTGAAGGCTCGCAAAGTGTTTTGTGATTCCGTTAATGGTGGAGATCCAATGGTTTTCTGACAAGAAAAATACATTACGCATGTAGAGGCACCTTCATACACAACCGTCTGACAAATGCTCTTGTCGGCGACCACAACCTGTATTTGAAATGCAAGTTGAGGGGGTAACCTTGGAATATGATCATCCAAGTTAAATACTATCAAATTCGAATCTGTAGGATCAATTCCACCTATCGCTTTCAACAGAGCCCTTCGTTGTGCAGGACAAGACTGGAGGACTTCGAGGGCAGACATCGTTGAGGGTTCTTGGGCCAGATCTTCAACAATGCTATAGTTTTGGGCTGCCCTAGCATGAGGATTGAATGCCGACTTCTTAACGACACCTTTTGGAGGTCGTAAAACTGTATCAAGACTTGGTCTTTCGATATGAAGAGGACCAGTGGTAAGTGGATTGGGTGGAGAAGGCTGTACCAAATCGGGAGGTAAGTCATCAACCTTCTCTTTAGCAGGAGTATAGTCTTTAGCTCTAGTGGTAAGTGCAACATTATTCTTCATAGAATCACCAGTGCACATCAAAACATAGGATTGTGTAGAGGTAGAGGATTGGTCATGGATGACCAATGAAGCCTGTTGTTGAGATGGGAAGGGTTGAGACAAGACAACTGGCGTAGAAGGTTTTGGTGTTCCTTGAAGGAACTTGGTGACCTCGGCACGTCTCGGACAATCCTTTGTGTAGTGATCATCACCACACATAAGGGAAGGATAGCGTGGCTTGCATTTATCCCGCTCATCAATAGGAGGTGGTTTGGTTTGTTCATTAGGATTGTTGTTTTTACCCTCCTTATTCTTGCCTCTCCCTTTTCTAGACTTAGTCTTACCGGTCGACGTAGTTTGAACAACATTCACTTCTGAGGTTTTACCGGCAGGAGGAGCAGGAGACAGAGCACTTTGTACATTAGAAGAATTGGATTTTTGGGTTGTAGTGGACATGGAATGCGAGTGGCTATGAGTGGAACCAATCACACCATCAGCTGCATGGGAGGAAGCTGGAGCAGTAGAAGTAGTAGAAGTACCAGGACGAGGTAGATCAGGCAGTAAATCATACAAAGTTCCCGTTTGCGAATAAACGAGATTGAGATACTGAGCACGGCTAATAGCCTGCTCTTTGGTGACCACACCACCCATAGCAATGTCTTTTCCAATTTTGTTTACAAAGGATTTTGTAAACCATTCTGCCAGCAACTGATCAGGAAGTTCAAGTTTGATGAGACGTCTCCTTCGTTCCCACTCATGAATATGATCAGATATATGAGTGCTTGTACTTTGCTTGAAAGAGGTTAAAATCTCAGTTCCAGTATCGTAACGGATCGGTAACTGGTAATGTGTTAGAAAATCCATCGCAAGGGTATTGAAATCGGAAAATAAACCTCGTGGTAATTCAATATACCACTTCGCAGCAGCTCCCGTAAGAGTTCTTTGAAAAAGACGCAGTCTAATGGAGTCATCCATCAATGAGTTGGATGAACACCACAAGTGGAAAGTCATGACATGATTATTTGGGTTCTCTCCCACCTTCCCATCGAATTTGTGAATGTCCGATGGAATATTTGCAGGAATAGCAGGCCATTGGGGAGAGTGACGAATAGGATCGTTGAGAATCCTTGACAAATCCGACAGATCCAAAGTAGCGAGAAAAGGCAATTGCCGATTCACTTGTGGATACTGGTGACTTTGGGGCGGAATCCCTATCGGTAGACTAGTGGGACCGTATGCAGTTTGCCCCCAGACGGAAGATCCTGGTTGATTCGGTGGTGGTTGAATCGGATAATAACCCCAAGAATTTTGACCTTGAGTTTGGGGTTGAGTAGTTTGACCAGAACCCCAGATAGGATTAGTTACCCCTGGATAGGGTTGGCCTGTAGTAGGGATAGCTTGCTGCCCCCCAGCATTTTGAGGAAAGTTTTGCATAAGTTGATTCCAATACTGGGCCAATGCAGGAGGTGTATTTTGTCCTAACGGTGAGGTCGGTGCCCCTACCAAAGGGATAGTTCCACCTGGAAGTTGTATACCAACTATAGGTTGTGCAATAGTTGCAGTATGTCTGGGAAAAGGAAACGTACTACTCTGACCACCAACAAGAACTTGTACATTAGGTGCAACGGTCGGAATAATGCCACTAGGATTAGTATTTCTAGGAGGGAAAAATTGAGGATGGAGTGTCGAGATGAAACCAGGAATAGGATGCCCAGGAAACTGAGGACCACTAGGAGAACCAGCTAGAGTTTGGGGTGGTGTTGGATGCGGAGCATTCAACATAGGATTTAACGCATGGTAACCAGGAGGTAGATTTGGAGTAGCCTCAGGTATTCTCTAAGTATTGATAGGTGCAAGAGTAGTCGTGGGAATCCCGGTTGGGACACTCGTAGTATTATCAAGGTGGGCCATCTCGGGAGGAAGAACAAAACGATAAGAGGTAGTCTCGGGTGTAGTCTCAGGCGTAGTCTCGGGTTCAGGAGACGCAGGAGGGTTGATGATTTTGTAGACAGGGGATTCAGTACCAAATAAGACTCGTCGGAAATCACCGGACCAAGAAGGATCTTGGCCTACTGCACCGTGAGAAGGCCCAACAATTGATTCAGTAGCTGGAAGATCGTCACCAGAGAGATGAAATCGTCCAGAAGGTCGTTCACCACGACGAATGCGATAATCCTCTATAGTGTTGGTAATTCGAAATTCCGCAAGAGGATCAGTAGTTTGTATCTGTGGAGGGGGTGTAAAGACTTTTGGGACGTCACTTATGTCCACGTGTGGTAAAGTAAAAAGAGGGATTTCACCCGGACGAGGAGAGTCCTTAGGGGTACCCTCAGGTGTTGTTGTGTGCAAAGGTTGTGAAGCTTCCGGATGTTCTGGAGACAAACCTTGCATCCTACGCGAACGTTGCGGGGGAGCAATTGTAAATGAATAACAAACTCCCCAATGAAAATCCTATGGTCGACTACGAGAAAACAACAACATACACTAGTAAACAAAATCTAGAGATAATCACCAAGCAAACAATACCTTCNCAAACCTTGCATCCTACGCGAACGTTGCGGGGGAGCAATTGTAAATGAATAACAAACTCCCCAATGAAAATCCTATGGTCGACTACGAGAAAACAACAACATACACTAGTAAAAAAAATCTAGAGATAATCACCAAGCAAACAATACCTTCTAATATCGAAGCCACTAGTTGGTGATGAAATCCAACGTCGCAACAACGAGACGAGAAGGGGAGGGGCTAGGGTGGAAAAGTTACGTTGACGACCTACTTAACAGACTTACGCGCTGGTGAAGCACCCACACATAATCGTGGGTATACCCTCCAAGGAGCCCGAGTGCGTTTGATCAACGTCGATTCCAGGTACCACGAAGACTTTCCCCTCCACAGTCACCTTGGGTAAGAGCCTAGAGAGAAGAGCCACTAAGGTTACCACAGACAACAATACTACCTGGGGAAACAGTTGTTAGTCCGATCCACACGCAAAGGCAGGGTATCAAACCCGAAATCAACTCAAAGGCTTCCACTCATAATTGTGGGTATACCTCGGAGTGACCCCCATAATACGTGCAATCTCTACACCAATGTCAACAGAGCAGGTTAGTATCCCTGCCAACACCAATGCAACCTAATGCTTCACCCTTGTGTTAGAAGGGCTTCCCAGAAAAATATGCGGCCAATGGAATTTTACACTCCCTATATCAAGATGCTATTGTGTGTTTTTGAGCGTTGGAGAGTGTGTCTTTCTTCTTACTCCAAAGCACTAGCCTAGCTAAATGTTGGTGTAAAAGAGCCCTATAAAAAAGTTACTAGATCAATTTTAATATTGCGCAATGTTTTTAATGGATGTTGTATACTCAAAGGCAACGGAAGTGAAACTCAATGATGTGTGACTCTAACCCAATCAATGCAAGGATATGATGAAATGTAATCTTTCTCATTCGATGAATCCTAGTTATGGGAGAGAGGGAACACTTCCTGAATCAATCTCACTATGACAATGCAAATACAATGCTCAATTTCCTTTTGATATGAATGCAAACAATCATGTATTATTGAGTACTTTCTAAATGTCTTTTTCAAAAGTCCAATACTCTAGAATCTTGATTTTCAATGATATTTCAAAGGTAAAACAAGGATCTTGAAAGAAAACATACAGTTCACTTTCCAAGAAGAACTCTAATGAATGAGAACAGAAAACCAAGATATAAAAATCCAATCAAATAACCCAATCCAAAACTTTCAATGGAAGCAAAAACAAAAACAAACCAAAAGATCTTCTCAATGCAAATGAAAATTGTCCTTTTGGATCAACAAGTACAAGAGAAATCTCAAAATATTAACTTCCAATCAATCACTGATTCTTAACCAACATAACACATTCAACTCCAGTAATCAGAGAGAAGAAAAATGCCAAAAAGGGTTAAGAGATGAAAGTCAAGTGATCAAAGCAAGAACAAGCCTAGAAACCCTAGATCAAGTTCAACAAGAAAAAGAAAGCAAAAATAAGCAAGCCAGTAATCCAAAAATCCAAAAAGACTTAAATCAACCTTACTGAGCTATTGCAAAAGTCAAAACTTGATTTCAAAAAAAATTCAAAATATGCCCGCAGGCAAGCCTTGGACACAGTGTGAGAAACTAAAATTCTCGCAGGTCAGTTAAGTGCAGACTGCGAACTTTTTGCACTGGAGTGTATAAGCAAGGTGCAAACTATCAGGGTTCTCGCAGGCTGCTAATGGGCACAGTGTGGGAATCCCTGAAAGTATTAAAAAATTTGAAAAATCAAGCAAAGATCAAAATGACTTTTGGACCCAGAAGGTCACTCAGGGTATCCTGAGGACTCAGAGATTTACAAACCAGGAGAAAAAGGAAACCAAAGCAAATGGCCACAGAAATTAAAAAAGCTAAAAAGAAAAAAGGGATAGTTCCCCAGTGGAGTTGCCAATTTTTTTAACGGATAAATTCGTGAGTGCGGACACATACCAATCTCCCTAGATCCACCTGTATCTAGAACAAAACGAGACATAATACTACTCTTTTCCTAGATCTAGATTATTGAACGAACTAAGAAAAATGGATAGTGGACATACCTTATGAACTCTCTCCTTAAATGTATGTTGTTCCTTGCTCCGCTTCAATGCTCTTGTGTCGTCCAATCACAACAGTACAAACCAATCGAAGTACAAGAAAATTAATGTATTCAATACCTAGTCTATACATGTGATCAAGGAATCATGTAATAAGATGACATCATCATTATGGGAAAGGGACATATTCATGTATTGAATTAACTGAAAGAGAAATATACAACCTGAGCCTTGATG